>CAIGRF010230932.1:15931-26354 GCA_903798235.1 Fraxinus ornus | reverse complement strand
ATATATATATATATATATATGAAATGTTATATGAAATGTTATGGTTATATGAAATTGGATGATCATGGTGAAATAAATTCAAATTAGATGATCACGATGATACTAAGCCTCTATTTGGTACACATTAAAATTTTCATTTTCATTCTTCTACTCTTTTTCAACCACACATTCTTCAATAAAATAATATTTTTCATCACATCAATAACTTTACATTCTTTTTCAACCACACATTCTCCATCAATCTATTATTCCAAAATACATTATTTCAAAATAATGTGGATCAGATACACCCTAAATATAAAGTTTGATGGTTAAGGTTAAATAAAATCAAAGCCGTGATGAGTACAAAGTTGGGGGCATTTAACCGAGTTAAATGCTTCATTAGAGACTGAACTTTGGGTTATGTCATGACTTACTTATCGAACTTTCAAAATTGTCTCGGTGGCCACTGAACTTCACTCCGTCCAACTCCATCACTCACGCATTTGAAACGGTTAACAGACGCGTCTACGTGGATGATGGAAAGAAGAGCTGGCCGGTTACAACCTTCCAAATAAGTTCTCACTCGCCAATTCATTGCCAAATAAACAGAGGCGCATCCAAACACGCCACAACGATTTAAAAAACGCTATTCATTTATATGCCAAATGCTATCTCTTCTTTTGTAAACGAAACTTTCCCCAAATCCAACCCAAAATCCATTTCCCCCAAATCCACCTCAAGAACCCTAAACCCCTAAAACAATTCAATCGGTGAAAAGCGCAAGGGGTTGCGGATAAGAGTAAAGGAAGAAAAGGGCCCGAAATCCAACCCGGAATCCTTTTCCCCAAATCCACCTCAAAATGAAAATGCTTTTGATTTGTTACTGAAAATGGCTCAAAAGGAAGCGCAAGGGGTTGTGGAGATATTCTTCAAGAGTACACCGTTGATGAAGAAGGTATATATTTATATTGATTATTGTTAATTTGCTATGTGAGGCTATCATCTAAAAGATTTTGTGTAATTGGATTTCTCTGTTTGAATGAATAGAAAATGAATAAAAAGAAGGCAAAAATTGCAAGTATAGTCCAGAACTGGTTGCCAAATATTCCTTTAGATTTTTGAGACGCTAGAAATAAACTATTTAATTAACCCGGGGTGGGGTTGGAGAGTACTGTTCTTATCTACTTGTTGACGAAAGTGTTGGATCTTATTCTTTAAACACTGCAATGTATTTTCTAATTGTAGTGCGTGTTTTTTGTGTTTTCATATGTTTGCCTGTCTAATTGACTTCTCATGGCTTCAGATCTTCCAGATGCCGATGAAGAGGAAGGCTCTGATACTGAAAAAATTATTGGTAGGTTTACTTCTATTATAGTTTCAGTGCATTGTGCATATCATTTCTATTAGTTGAGTACCAGTTCTTGAGCCTAGGAATCGACTTGGACAAGAAGAATTGGTTACTTTTTTCTATGTTATGGAAATGAATTGTTCACATATTGCTTAAACTAATTTTCGACATTGCTCATGCTTCCATTTGATTATGATCATGTGGATTAGATGCTTCAAATGGAATAATATTTTCTATTGGTAATTTGAAGGTGGGTCTAGTGGAGAATCGAGATGTGTTTGTCTGGGTAAATCGAAGCCTAAAGATCCAATTGAGAATTTGTCGTGTATGTTAAGAAATTTTGCTCAAATAACAGAACAAGAAGACGTTGAGATATCCGTCAATATAACGTTCCGCAAGTGAAAAGGAGCTACGAAGGAGAGCGGGATGGGCTCTTCCTTTTCAAAGAATAGACAGAAAATCACGGTGCTGAACTTAGGCTAGAACATTACTCATGCCTTGTGGATTTGTTGGCTCGAGCTGGGAACCTTGATAGTGCATTTAATATGATTACGAAGATACCCGCTGGAATGAAGCCTGGTGCTAGTGCATGGGGGGGCGCTCTTGAGTGCTTGTAGGAACTATGAGAACACTGAGCTCGGTGTAGGTGCTCTTGATCAAGTTCTTGGAGCCATCAATTTCTGCTAGATATTTACTTGTACCAAACATCTATGCGGCTGGTGGTTCATGGGTTGATGCCTCCATGATGAGATGGATGGTAAAGGAGAGGTATAAAAATTGTTGCTGGTTAAAGTTTGGTGCATATATGTAATCGAGTAAATGGCTTATGTTGTAGTTGTCAAACTCAATGTCTATGTAATTGATTCTAAATTTGGCATAAATTATGTTCGGTGTACGTTTCTATTTTTTGGCTATTAATTGAAATCTTGTTTGACATGTATGATATGTTTGATAAGCATAGTTTGTAAATTATGCTTGATATGTAATCGTGAGTGCTGGATTTTGACACAAATCATGGGTATCAAGTGTAGATATTAGCATATGATAAAAGACATTACAAGTGTAGATAGATAGTAGCACTAATGCAGTAGATTGAAAAGCTCTTATTAGCACTAGCAACAGCAAGAAGATGACATATTGCGTTATGGTAGGGCATAGTAGAACTCATCCTCGGTCATTCCAAATGATTATTCACTTAATAAGCAGGCTCTCTCCTCCGTCTCGACCCCCTTTATGCTAACATATATTATACTACAAACATGACAAAGCTCGAAGCAAAAAACTCTCTTTACAATCCTATTGTGGAGGTCACAAATTGTTGAAACAACTACTAGGTACATTTCACGAAGGATGATGAATCACTATAAGTTGATAATCATCATCAGTCTGTCTCATGATCAGGCACCGGTGAATTATGAATACCAAGCTGGGGATTGTCCTCTGGCTCTAAGCAATCTTGTGGTGGCACTTGGTTCCATTTATTGTAGGGGTTCCGTTTGCAGGAATTTGATGATCTATAGACCGTCCCCTAATGACAATCAGCACGTCATGGAGAACAAGAAACATGCATTTCAAACCCCAGTAACTAAATGCAACATGGATGAGTTCCAACGAAAAAATCCAGGCAAAATGACCCATTCATTTAACAAGCAAATACATGCATTGTTAATCACCAAAAATACCACTCTATATCGAAAGCACCACATTGGAATTACTATCACGGAATCGGGGCATATTCTATTTTGAGGCTAGAAGCTTCCCCTGCTGCTTTGTTAGCAGTCTCCTTTTCAGGCTTTTCAACTCCTAGCTCTGCAAATCCCACCCAAAAAACTCTGATATTTATGTGATTTTGAGCATAAATTCTTCAAGTGCCTGAAATCAATATTGATAAAAAGTCATAATCCCCACTTCAAAAATCAAAGATTCTAGAAACCCAATTCATAAGATCAAACAAAATCAAAATCTGGATTATTGAGAAACAAAATTGATTTCGTGCTTAGGGTTTGGATTGTCGACTTGATTTCAATTTAGGGGATTTAGGGTTTTGGTTTCCATTTCGATTAAGAAGATTTCAAGAAATCAAATTGATTTTCTTCCCGTTTCTTGTTTGTATGATACATTATCGAAGTGAAATGATGTTGACTTGGAGATGAGTTAGCAATTAACATTACATTTGGAGACAAATTAATCGGCCAACTCAAATTTCTGTTCGTCACATCAGCACGTCTACTAACAAATTTCGACCGGTGAGTAATAGACAATAACGGAGTAAAGTACAGTGGCTAATGAGATAATTTTGAAAGTTGAATGAGTAAGTTGTGACATGGTATAAAGTTCGGTGGCTAATGAAACATTTAACTCTATTTAAATTTTAACCCCTAGTTTCGAAGTTGAGGCATAAACCCAGAAGCCGTCAACGCAAAATCCTCTTGTACAATGGAAACCGAATTGGTGATAGCCTCATCGCCGACGGACGCCGGCATCAGCTGCTGGGATCTCCACACGGGCGCCGAGCACTTGCGCTTCAAGACGTGCTCCTCCCCTCCTCACGGTCTCGCCTCCGTCGCTGGCCGCTTCCTGGCCTCCTCCCAAATCCGGGACCCAAAGTCCTCTTCCGGCTCTATTCTCTACTGGTCCTGGAACAAGGTAAGCTCATCAAACTCATGTATTAAAGAGTATTACGTTAAGAATGTAAATGAATGAAGCCAAGTTGTTAAGATATTAAAGAAAATTAAGTGGGAGTTACCGTTTTATGACAACTTAAACGCATCCTGTATGGATTAAAAATATTGCTTAAAATACTTATCATTGTTCGAAAATTTTAGTGAAGTTGGGACTTGTCAAAATATAACATAGTTTTTTTGTTTGAATTTTGTGAACTTGAGTAGACATCAAGAGCTCTTTTAGCGACGCCCTAAGTCTGCTTAACTATTCCCCAAACTCTAATTGAATTTCTTGTTTATTTTGCTTCGATTTGACTGGTTCTTGGAGAAATTTTTTTATTTTTGATGAATATACTAACGGGAACCCAATTAACATTTTAAGTAGCAACTTTTTATGTGAACTTTAAGGTCATGTTGGCATTGCTTCAGGAAAAGGCGGAAATTCACTATTAGAAGAGAAGATTTTCAGTTCGAAATGAAATGATTGAAACTAATTCAACAATTGATTTTTCTTACTTTGAACTCACAGCCTCAGGTTGAAGTCAAGAGCTTCCCTGCTGAACCTGTAAAGCCACTTCTCTCGAATAGCGAAGGAACTTATATTGTGGGAGGAGGTATTTCAGGCGATATATACTTATGGGAGGTAAATTGAATATAGTACTTTTCAATTGATGGTTCCTTACTATAGTAGTAGTGATTGTAATAACTGATGCTTTTGCTGCGAATATGTTTCAATATATGTAGGTTGCCACTGGGAATTTGCTTAAAAAATGGCATGCACATTACAGGGGAGTTACTCGCCTGGTATTTAATGATGATCAGTCCCTTTTGATTTCAGGGTCAGAGGATGGATGTGTTCGAGTTTGGTCGCTTTTCATGTATGTGATAATTCTAGCTTCTTCTTTTTTGGCTGGCATATAACTCATTTGCTGGATACCTAGTGAAAGTTATTATGTTATTTTAGGATCTTTGGTGGTGCAAATAGGGAGGAAGCAAGGAATCTCTATGAGTATAGTTTCCACGAGCATACTTTGAAAGTGACAGACATTAAAATTGGGTGCGGTGGATGTAATGCAATTATTATGTCTGCTTCTGAGGATCGTACTTGCAAGGTGTGGCATACTATTTATTCTGCTGGTTGATACCATATTTAAAGTATTTTACTTTCAAAAATTTGTTAAGCTATTTTTAATGAAGGACTCGTTCTTTTGAAGACTAGCAGTATATATGTAACTATGTATGTTGCAAATTCCACTTTTCTGTTGTTTGCAAACTACTACTCTTCAAAATTGCCAATTTTTCATCTTTATTTATTATAAACTGACCCCTTTGTACCAGAGATGTTTGTATGCACATGATCATCTGCTAAGAGCACAAGATTATTTCATGTACCATGGTCTTCTAAATGAATAGATTTACCATCTTATGATGCTTAATTCAGGCTCTCACGTTATCGCTTTTAACAATTTATGGACTTATCCTAGGTATGGAGTTTATCTACAGGAGAACTTTTAAGAAATATTGTCTTCCCCTCAATAATTGATGCAATTGCATTGGACCCCTGGGAGCATGTCTTTTATGCTGGTGGTAGAGGTGGTAAGATATACATTGCTGCATTAAATGCTCCAGGAACCTCCAACAGCAGTTACGGGTTACATATCATTGGTTCATTATCTGAGCACAGGTTTGCCAGATTTCTAACATATTTATGCTTCAGCTTTTGAACAATGTGAAAAGTGAAAATATGTAGTTTTACTCTCTTTTCTTGTGTTCATACCTACTTTAAATGGTTTCCTACATTTTTTATTTCGATATTTTGGCTGCTTAACTCCATATGGTATTTTTTGTTTACAAGGTAGTGCTCAGAGAGATTATTGATGATTTGATTATCAATTATTTGATAGGACTCAATATACATTTGCCTCGTAATAATTTTGTGCATTTAGCCAATGCCCTGTCAAAATTTTCATAAAAGCATATCATTTGAAAAGCAAAAGTATTTTATAAATAACATCTTTAGAGTTTAACTTTTGTCTGATTTGAAGGAGTTTTATGTTTGCCCTTTCTGCCTTTTGTTTCCATTTTAGCTCCTGTCCTGAATGAATTTCCTATCTTTGTAACAGTAAGGCTATTACATGCTTAGCTTCTAGTGCTGATGGATCTCTATTGGTTTCTGGTTCTGAGGATGGCATGATTCGAGTTTGGGACACTAAAAGACGCAACATTACTCGTGTCTTTAGACATGCCAAAGGTACATAAATTACAGCTACTACTTTTAGGTCATTCACTGCACTGTCATGCAAATTGCCTCATTATTCAGCTCATTTTTACCCTGTTATTGGCATGTCTTTTAATTTTCACACCTTTTTATGTTATGATTTTTCAGAAGATTTGCTTATCATCAAAGAGATGTAATTATGCTGATAAATGTGGTTTATATATATATATATATTCAGTTTTTGATGTTTGAATCCGAGGGCAGTTTTATTTGTACATCCCTTTCGGCTTCACTTTTAATGCAATGTAGTAAATTTTGCATTCTGTACACTGGAGCATGATCTCAAGTCGTCTATTGTTGCCAATAGTAGGGAAATGTTACTCTTGATGGTTTGTATGCACATGATCATCTAATACTCATAAAAAGCCCAAGTCAGTGGTTCATTAACATGCATATGGGCTGTTTGAATAAGGAACTTGGACGGACATAAGGCACATGACATCTATATATTAAACTATCAAACTGCAACTATCCATGTAGCAGTGTTCTTCCTCCTTGAGAAACAGGTTATAACTGAGTTGAGAAAAGTGGGCAAATCAATTAGGATTGCAGTTTCTGTGTTACCATGCCATATCCTTGAGGAGAAATTCATAAAACCCTCAGCAGTTAGACCTACATATGGTTCCTTGCCATGGCTAAATAGAAGATTTAAAATGTCCTGCTTCCACGTTTGACTAGGTGTGCCAGTTCTATTATTGCTCTCTGGTAACCACCATAATGACAGGTGAGTTTTATCTTATGACAATTTTGAAATTGGTTCATGTATTTAACCTGGACAACTGTCATTAAGTGACAACTCTTATGCCTCTAGCAGTGTCCTTATGAATTTTGCTATAACCTTGTATAAAAGAATACATAAAATCCAAGAAAAGATTAGAACATGTGCAACCTTGGCAGCTCTACTGTTGAATAGGTTTGCAGTCTGCTACATTACCATCAATATTGTTTTTCAACAATTGCAATCTATAACGCAATTCTGGTTAAGGTATCTCCTTATTAATTTCAAAGCATTATCTAAAGGCGCAATGAAGTCAATTGGCCTGATTATAACTCCTCAGAATTAGGTCAATCTTAGGATTATAATGTAAGGAGAGAGGAAGGACGTAACATTTTAATGTGACAGTTAAGTAGATGAAGCCACGTGGATTTCAAATAGGTGGGGTGCATGTGATGAGTTGGTGATCCTATTTTTATTTATCCGAGCTTTATGTAGCAGTTTTTTCATTAGAAAACTTTTTGCACCACGAGAGCTGTGATCTAGTTTGTATACATCACATTTTTTCGGTCATGTGCTGCTGATTTCCACTAAAATATTTGATCAGTGTGAGTGCATCTGATCATCTTAATTATTGCATCATTATTTATTGAGAAATGATTTTTTTTAACTAATTATATATTCGTTCACATTTTGCAGGTCCTGTCAACAATGTTCTTGTTGTTAGACGGCCACGGCATTTAAATCCTGGAACATCTACAAATACCCAAGCTTCCTCATTAAGGGCATATGTTTGGCCATTGCCACCTCCACTGCAAAAATATGCCAATTCAGTAGATGAGAATGCCTATATTAAAACATTCATCAGTCCTCAGACTGCTTCAAACAAACTCTTAGATGATTCATACATCAGCGTCCAAACGATGGAAAAGCTAATTATAGAACAGCAGGTACATATTTTTTCTAGATGAGAATCAATTTGTCCTCAGAAATCCTTGTTTGAACCCATTGTGTATTCTTGTGTATGTTTGAGTTCGTATCTCTCTAACTAAGCAATAGCTGCATCCTATGACTTATGACAGCTTGATTCATAATCGTAATGCTTAATTCATAACACCTGCATCCAAGCCTGCTTGAAAGAGAAAATCGACAGTGGTATATGTGCATTGCTCCTAATTGCTAATTGCTTTACCGGGGGCTGGTTTTCATACTAAATTTCTGATACAGATATCAAATGGCACCATATTGAATCTTCTTGTACATTATTAAAATTGGGGACATCCCCTACGAAATAGCATTATGACTTGAGTTGAAAAGAAACAGATAAAAGCCTGTCATAAAATTCGTCGATGGTGATGCCCCATGAAACTCTGATATACACTGGCACTCTCAATGGAAGATGCAGTGACTAAAGTTGCAGCTCTTGCAAGTTAACCCTGTTCTTATTATTGTTTTTGTTGATGATGTTATTCCTGTCTTCTTCTCCTTCCGCAGAGTTTGCACAAGTAACAGTGGTACAACTCAATCTATTTCTAAATGATAATCCTAGAGCTTGGTTAACTTAATCCATGTAAGTAGGCAGAAAGTGTCTGAATAGATTAAAAACAAAGGATTTTTCTGGTATACTATCAATATACTGTAGGTTATTAAGCCAATACAGGTTTTAGTTGTCATATAACATACTAGAGAATATTATCAACTAGATGTCAGCCTATGCCTATGATGTTCAAACATGAGGTCAGACAGGGCCACAATTGAAATGATTGAAAGTATATGAGCAGATAGCCACACAGGTTCTTTAAGTGCCTGCAATCTCAAATATTTTAATTATATTAAACACAATTTTGTATCCTTTATATGCATTTGACTTGCAACAGGTGAAGATGAAACAATGAGTTTGGAGAGATAACTTTTATTTAATTTCCTTAAAGCAAGAGAGAACACACTTCTATCCTTGTACAATTCCCTGAAAATTTCTTTTCACTGCTGATTTCCTTTTCCTGACAACTGTTCAAGAGTCCATCTCAATCTTCTTCAAGGATGTTTATTGGAATTGGCATCATAGTAGAGAAGTATTTTAATTTTGAAAGTCGTTTCCCCATGATTAAGATAACCCATCTTTTGTGGATAGTGACAAGAATCGATGCTTGAAGAAGATATGCATGTCAGATATATGGGAGACATCAGACATGCTCTAACATGAGTGTTTTAATAAGTTTCTACTGTACACTAGGGGTTGTTGGGTGCTTACCAGCATGTAATTGGCAGTCTAGAGGTGTCAAGGTGAGGAGCCCTTGAGAAACCATATCTGAAATTCTAAGATAAGAATAATTAGTAAGCAATATGTAAATTGGAGGGCACTAGAAGAGCTCCATAGACTACGAAATCTCTATTTTCAATGGTTAATGCTCCAAATACTAGATTGCTGTTGATTTTGTAACTAATTCCTGTTCATGATAAATCTTATTGACATAGTCCTACTCCTGGAATTTCCATTTTACGTTTGCTTTGCATGTGTAACTCAATTGTTTCTAAGATCTGCAATCACCTTGATGCTCATTGAATTATAAAAAACTAGTATTTTTTTCATCCTTACCAAAGATAATGTTACTTTCCTACATTTGTATTTTTCATCTTGTTCTGGTATAGATAAAATTGCTCTAAAATTCATATTGCTGTATAGTTTTGTTAATGAACTGTGGAGTTGAAACTCACGCTCAAGTTCTTTACTTTTCTGCTTCACCCTCCACAGAAACAAGGTTCTTCTGCAGCTGCTGAACTGGATGTTGAGAGGCTAAAATTTGAACAGCAAAGATCTGTGCAAACGATCCAGCAGTGGAAGACAATATATGAAAATCTGCATCAGTTCTGTGTCAGTGAGCTTTTAGATGGTAATCATGTTGAAAGTACCAATGGTTGACATTTGTGTGGAGGACGACGAGTTCTGAAGATTTTAGGTATATTATGTGATCCAATAGTTAATCTTTTATGAATTATCTCTATTGAGTCCATTATGAGTTTATATTTCTTGATCGTTTTTGTGCACCTAACTTTTAAAACATGAGCACCGCCGCCCCAAAAGAAAAAGGTGGAAAAATAAGGGAAAAAGGTGATTGGAAAACCAAAATATTTCTGAGGGAGAACTGATCATTTGTTGAGTGAACTTGATACATTTCCTACTAAAATCTACATTCTCGTCCTTTCCTTTCTTGGCAACCTTGTGATCAATCCCGTTAAGTTTTTGGACCAATTTGAGTAGTGTTCTGCAGAAAATTTGTGTTTTGACAGATTAAAATGGTAGCAGCACAACACTTAAGGGTCCGTTTGATTGCAAGGGTGGAAAATGGGTGGAAAGAAAATGTTTTACTGGGAATTGAATTGCCTAGAATTTGTTTTACTGGGAATTGTAATTAATTGTGTTTGATTGGTATAATTTT
>CAIGRF010230906.1:15584-29155 GCA_903798235.1 Fraxinus ornus | reverse complement strand
GTTCTAAAATCTAGACTTCATATGAAGCGTTCGCACAATTTTATTGAAATCAGATTCAAAGATCGACCATATACTTTAAGCATAAAGCAGTAATTGAATCACATCAATAAAATAATTGAGATTAAAATTCAACATTTAGTTCAATTCATCGATAGAAGGGGCCTGACTGAATCTATGATTAATTTAGTAAATGTTAAACCAAACTCAACATAGGTTCATGAAATTTAAACTTAACAAATATTTCGATTAAACAATGAAAAAAATATGACTGAATCCATGAAAAATCTAATAAGAATTAAACCAATTTCAATTCATATTTATCAGAATGAAAGTCTAAATTCTAAAAGTATTCAACAAATAAAGACAAGATTACATAAATAAAGAATGTAAACCGAATCAAATGAGTTCCTTCGTAGCTTCACCAAAATTTTTTGTTCCTCATGGAGATTCTTGAGCCAAAGAGGAGAAGAATGATGAATAATTAAGAATTCAGCGTTCTGTGGTCTTTTTAGGGTTGAAAAGTCGTGCAAGATATGTTATCAAAGGAGTTTGAGTCATAAAAGGAAAGTGGAATTTCGAGTCTAGAATGAACCATACATACGCATAGTTCAATTCTTGCGTACGGACAGTGTACTAAAAATGACCTCAGCAGTTATTTTTTTGCATCTCGCGTACGCACGTCCTGTAGGCCGGTGCGTATGTACAGTACAAAATTTTCCTGTCGAACAAAATTCACGTGCATAGATATCTCATGTTCTGCATGAATAAGCAAAAAAAAAAAAATTAACTAAACACACATGACCTATTCATGATCCATAAACTAACACATGTCCTCAATAATATACATACTTACCAACAAAGTTATCTAACTCACACAAGCATGCAAAACAAAAACAAAAATAAAAATAAAAATAATTTTTTTATTTTTATTTTTTTAAAACATGCACACAAATCACACAAAATAATAAGAATAAATACTAGGCAATTAGAAAATTTATAACACACCCCCAAACTTAAAATTGAACACTGTCCCTAATGTAAAATTAAAGAAAAGTGAGGACTTCCCTGAATTATCTGCATTGCTTATGACATTTTGGTGCTTAATGTTGGATTTGATGGATGATTGTCATACTTCTCCCCCAAACTTGAGATTTATCCTGTTTTGTCCTTATCAATGTTGATTTGAGTGTTTCGCGACATCATGTTTCTGAAAAATTAAATTTTAGATATTAAATATAAGGAATAGGGGTTACTTAGCTCAAATATATAATAACCAACTTAATTACTCAAGGACCTAGGGAAAAATGGGATATGGATGATAATTCCTAATAAACTTTAAAATAAACTAAATTATACTATAACTGGAAAATAAAATAAATAAAAAGGAAGAAAGCTTGGGTTAATTCCCAAGAAGCGCTTCTTTAACGTTATTAGCTTGATGTTGGCAATCCACATCATGGAGCTTTAAAAAAAAGCTTTTGATGCCTTGCTCAATTTGCTTCTTTTAATTTTGCTCAACTCTTCGTTATTTTTCTAAACTTCGACATTGTCCTTTTCAATGTATTAGGATTTTTCCATTCCACAACGTAGACTTCAACTTCCTCACCGGACTTAATCACAAAATCAATTTCTATACAATCAATGAATTTGGACAAATGTACATTGCTTTCATCTTCATTGATTTCTACTTCTTCATTCGGTTCCTTTGTGATCAAGTTGTCAATCACTTTAAGCTCATCTACGATCGTTAAAATTTATTCGGGTTGACTTATCGATCCGCATTCTAGATCCACGGGAAATGAGAATTCTTTCTTTTTCAACTCTTACAAGTGGATTGTATTCCCACTTTTTTAATTCATTCCAGTAACTCCAATCTCCAATACATATGTTCCGATCTTCCAACTTGGCAAATTTGTTATAGTACTTTGCAATTATCCTCTCTTTCAATAGAGGATGACCATTTTTCACAAGTATGATGTCCTCATCACAATCGAAAGATACATAATCTCCCAAAGACATGTAGTCTTCGTCCGATTTCTCAATTGTTTGTTTTTGACATCTTAAATATTGTATGAACCCTAGAAGCTTTATTGTACGAGAGTTGGTGCGTATATGCAAATAGTACTCAGTATAATACATCCAATAGCAAAGCTGACAAAAGATATCTTCTACAAGCACGTAATTTTTATCCATATTGAGATTACTTATTGCAATTGTTCTGCTCTCTTACCATTGTTAGAATCATGCATATACTATTTAATAGTACCTGAAAAAAGTACCAAAGAGATCAAGTTAGGTAGGTAAAATAAAAAAAAATCGAAGAAAATCTAAATTAAAACAAAGGTTAGTTGGTAATAATATTAGTAAAAATTAAATAAAACAGTCCCCAGCAACGGTGCCAAAAACTTGTCACGCGTTTTCTATAACGTGATTTATACCGAAAGTGTAAGGTGTCAAGTGTTGTAATATAATAATGGAGTTAGAGTGTTGAACACACAAGGATTGTAATTCAAATTTTTACTAAGTACTATAATTATATAGTCTCTATTTTATCTAGATGAATGAATGTTATAATCATTCTTTTTAAAATAATATGATGACGGATTCAACAAATAAATGCAAGGTAGAAGAATAATCAAGTGAGAAAGCATGGGGTTATGATTTCACCTAACTATGATTCTCAATTATATAATTATTTCTAATCAATTTTCCAAAGTTTATAAGCAAGAATGCGAACGTTATTTTACTCCATTTCTGGAGTACGGAGTAAAAACTGTTCATATATTTCAATTCCAATATTTCAGTTCCGAATTAAAATATAGAATTTATCAAGTTTGTGATTCTTAAATGGAATATGCTTCAAAGGAATTATACTCTCTCGAAACCTATAATTTCCTGTGTTGTGTTATTCTTATCACACCTAAACTCCCCTATCTCAAGTGCCGAAATTGACTAGCATCAAATCATTCAATTAGTGGCCAATTAATTGAAATCATTAAAATCATAAACAAATAAACTCGTGTTCAAAATCTAACAGAAATAACTAAAATTAGTCAATCCATATTCTCAAGTTTTTGGCTACAATCAAACCATAGATAATGAATTTAGTTCATGGTGTAATCTATGAAGATACTAAAATTTATATAAAAGGACATAGGAAAAAGAATAGAAAAATTAGGATGTAGATCTTCAATTTCTTCTCTTGTTCTTCTTTGTCTTGTTCTTGAATCTCTCGATTTTTTCCTCCTTGCCTTCTTGAATAATTATGTTGAATTCACCCTTTCCTGTTGACCGTTCTCCTCTATAGAATTAGGTCTTAAAGGTTATATTTATAGTATTTTGAAGTTTTGGAAGGGTTGAAGTCGTGTTGGGCCAAGAAAAGAGTAAAAAAAAAAACTCAAAACCCTTTTTTTTTTTCTTCCAACAGCGCCTCGACGCCATGATTGTGGCGCTGTGGTTCCTAGTTGCTGTTTAACTTCAGAAACAGTGGCGCTACAGCGCCCAGTTTTGGATGAATATTCAGCATTGGGCGTCTTTCAGTATTTGTATCACAACTTTGTTTCCTGATATCCGATTGAGGCGATTTAAGATGCATTGAAAAGATAACTCAAGGGGATACAACTTTGTTTCAGATATAATTTTCCATTTAGAACTTTTGTTATGTCAAAAATGAGTCTCAATATAAAACTAAAAATCTAGAGCATAACTTTTTCAGTTGGGAATTGATGTGTGATCATACTTTGCCTATATCTTATCCCTTTGATTTCTTTCTTCATCCAATTGACTTCTAGAACTATCTAATCTTCATTGTGAGGTCTGATACAACTTTTGATTTTCTTGTCCTTTAGTCCCCCGAACTTTGGATCTCTTACAATTTAGCCCTGTTCTCCAATTTTCCAACTTTTACTTATTTCCTTCAATTTAATCAACATATATCATAACATCAAAAACAAACATTAAAACGTTCTAAAACTCGTAGAAATTAGTTAAATATCAAGTTTAGATGATGCCTAAAGTATGAGTGAAATACACTCATTAACCGAGATCTCCATAGTCTTGGAAGGATATTCGTCCTATCTAAGAGAAGTAACATCCATCTTCTACAATGAGCACTGGACCCTCTCTAGCTGTGGGTCAATTAGGACACTACATCTCAATGCATTAATGCCAACTAAAGTCAAATGCCAATATTGCAATCCCCATCCCGATAAAGCAAGTCATCCATAAATTGATACTTTCGTTTTTTGGTAATCCAAGGCTGATTGGAATCCTAGAAGTCAAACCACTATCTTCATTCCTCGCCCTCCTTCCAATCAAATCTATTCTAAGGTGTCTTTATAAGAGTGTAACATATCATGTTTTTCCAATCTTAATTGTTGTTCTCATGTGATTATTTGATGCCAAAATGCACTCATTATCTTTATATTTTGATTTAGGTGGTAACTTGATGGATATGGTGAAATTTGGAAGCAATAAGTGACAAATGGCCAGAGTGGAAGAAAACAAAAGTTCAAGGACCAAACTGCAGATACCAAAAAGATGACTCAAAAGGTAAAACAAAGATATGAAGCTTTGAGAGTGTTGGGAATCAATTGGATAAGGAAAGAAGTCAAATGAATGAAATATAGTCAAATTATTATCACATATCAACTCACACCCAAAAAAGTTCTGCTTCGATTTTTCGTCTCAGTTTGAGAACTATTTTTGGCATAGAAAATGTTCGAATTGGAAAAGTTGTATTTCTAAAATATTTGTAGATATTTGAGTTATCTTTAGAACGCATCTTGAATCACCTTAATCAAATAATGAGAGAGAAAGATATGATCAAAATACTAGAGGTTGTCCTGTGGAAGTTATCTAAAGTTATGTGGTCGCATAGCTTAAATTGCGGTCGAATACTCTACTTCGGAGAATCCCAAGGCCAAGTTAAAATGTTCTATGTGGTCACATCAACTTATTCTATGCGGTCGTATAGAGTATTTCCGTGATGAAAATTCTAGTTTCCGAATTTAAATCAACCACTTATGGAAATAACTATAAATACGTAGAACTCCTCCATACTACTTTCTCTCATCTTTGGCTCAAGTATCTCCATGAAAAACTAAAAGTCTTGGTGAAGTTAGGAAGGATCTCAATTGGAATTGGTGATTTCGCATCTTTTATCCATGTAATTTGATTTCTCATTGTCAAACAATTCTAGGATTTTGATTTCTTTTCATAAATATTTTGGAATTAGCTTAACCTTTACTAGATTTTTCATGGATTCAGTCATGCTTTATTCATTGAAGAATTAAACCATTTGTTGAGTTCCAATTTTAATTAATTTATGTTGAGACTAGTTTAACATTTATTAAATTCTTCATAGATCCAGTCATGCTTCTTCTATCGAATATTGAACTATTTATTGAAGTTTAACCTCAATTTACTTTATTGATGGATTGATTACTTTCTTATGCTTGATGTATATGGTCGATTCTTGATCTTATTCCAATAAAAAGAGTACGAATGTGTTATAGGAAGTTTAGATTCTATGAATACAATTGAATTAAATTAATTTGTAACGTCTTGTCTTCTGATTAGAGAGTTAGGATGAAGGCCTCTAATTGAGTTATAAGAATGAATAATTGATGAGATTGATCCAATTCAATTGAGGGAATTTTGATGATTCGCTATCCCAAACATTGATATTAATTTCATTATTTCAAACATTGAATTCTTAATTTTATTCGAACAATAAATTCTACTTCACAAACGAGAGAATATCCATCTTTTTTTTTTTATCATGTGAGCATTTCTTCTATATCCCTGTGAAATTGACACCCCAAAGATGTGCTACAACTATCACATTATTATTTAACGTATTCAAAAATTTAGCGATGTTGCCTGGGAGACAGTACAAAACACCAAGGGATCAACTGAAAATGGTGATATCGTTCCTTTACTACTCTTTAGTAAATTTAATTTTCTTATTTGTTATTTTTTTATTCTCATATGGTTAAGCTTTCTTGTTTTATGAGCAGGGATCCAGGCGAGCATGGAAGCTCTACCGAAGGACATTTTTCAGTGTTTGAATCACTTTCTAACCCTNTGATAGTGAGCATGATGTACCTTTTAGGACTTTACATGATTATCTTCATCACACACGCACATCCATACCATCATACATTATTTTTCCACCTAATATGCAACATATGAACCTTAAACTGGGAATGATTCAACTTTTTTCCACTTTTCATAGACTTGAAAATAAAAATCCATACGTGCATATTAGGAAATTTGAGAAGGTGATCACAACCTTCCACAATCAACATGGTACAACAGATGTAGTCAGACTAAATTTTTTCCCATTTTCACTTAAAAAACCAGCTAAAAGCTGGCTGTTTTTGTTGAGACCATGGTCGATTAGTACTAATAAATACTTTCCCTACTATAAAACTAGTGCCCTTAAGAAACAAATCTCATCATTCACTCGAAAGAATATTAAGACTTTATACCAAGTTTAGGAAAGATACAAAGAATTGCAAGCCCTCTACCCCCACCATGGTTATGAGAGTTGGCACATTGTGAGTTACTTTTATGAGGGATTAACATCTAGGGAGCCTCAATTCGTAGAGATAATGTGTGATGTGATTTCCTACAAAAAGATCTGAATGAGGCTATAGAATATCTAGATGACCTAACTAAAAAAGCTCATACATGGACTGGACCTAGTGCCACTGATAGTACCAATAGGTTACAACCCACAGAAAACTCTAATAATACAGGTATCTATCATCTTAGGGAAGAGGATAGCCTTAGAGCAAAAGTAAAAGTCCTGACTAGAAAACTAGAAATCCTACGTGCTAAAGACTCGAAATCTACACCGAATGTATCACGTGTTGAGTCTTGTAGACCCTGTTTTGTGTGTATTATAAGTGATCTTCCAGCGCAAGAGTGTTCTACTTTTGAGAAGATGAGGGGGTTTATGAGGAACACTGCAATGCCTTAGGCACGTATAACAAACCCTACACTCCATTATCTGAAACCAACAATCCAGGGTGGCAGAATGACCCTAAGTTTAGTTGGAAATCTGAAAACCAACAACCAGCCCAAACGAATATAGCTTACACTACGCCTTCCTATCAACCCACGTCCTCTAGGAACTCTTTAGAAGACACCTACATGCATTTATAGAGACACGAGGAAAAATCAATAAAAAATTTGGGACTGTGATTACCCAATTTTTTAGGAAAACAAGGAGATTAAAAAAATCGTATTTCTAAATTAACAAATGCTTCAGTTGTAGTGGAATGTTGGGAGATTTCTAGCTCAAGCTCAACAAAATCCTAAAGGGCATCACATGACACTAACCTCGGGATTAGAAGAAAACAACATAGGAAAGTGAATGACATAACCACTCGGTCAAGGAAAGTCGGAACCAATCTCCAAACCTAGGAAAAATGAAGAGGAATCTAGTAAGTCTGAAAAGAGTAGGCCGAGTGAAGAGGTAGTAGAGAATCCATCGAGAGTGCCTTTCCCTCAAGCTCTTATGCTTATCCTGAAATCC
Organism: Fraxinus ornus; assembly: GCA_903798235.1. Classification (NCBI taxonomy): domain Eukaryota; kingdom Viridiplantae; phylum Streptophyta; class Magnoliopsida; order Lamiales; family Oleaceae; genus Fraxinus; species Fraxinus ornus. Next base: position 21,609 of record CAIGRF010230906.1, on the reverse strand, counting down.
TCTAGACAACATAGTGAAATCTTAGAACACCTTAAACAAGTAAAAATCAATCTCCCTCTCTTGCATGTCATTTCACAGGTTCCTACATATGATAAAGTCCTTAAAGACTTGTACACTATGAAAAGGAAATACCATGTCAAGAAAATCAGTTTCTTAACTGAGCAAGTGAGTGCTGTGATTGAGAAAAGGATCCCATCGAAATATAAGGACCCTGGTTGTCCTACTGTGTCTTGCATCATTGGGAACCATGAGTTTGCTGATCTTAGAACATTTAAAACAAGTTAAAATCAACCTACCTCTCTTGCATGTGATTTCTCAAGTTCCTACATATGCTAAAGTCCTTAAGGACCTGTGCACTGTGAAAAGGAAACATCATGTCAAGAAAACGGTTTTCTTGGCTGAGCAAGCGAGTGCAGTGATTGAACAAAGAGTCCCACCAAAGTATAAGAACCCAGGTTGTCCTACTGTTTCTTGTGTCATCAGGAATCATGAGTTTGGACATGCCCTTCTTGATTTAGGGGCTAGTTTTAACCTCATGCTTTATGATGTTTACCTATTATTAGGTTTATGTGAGATAAAATCAACTTCCTTGGTTTTACAACTAGCTGATCGGTCCCCTATAAGACCTAGGGGATTAGTTGAGGATGTCTTGGTTCGAATTGATAAATTCTACTACCCCGTTGATTTCTTGGTTCTGGACTTGAAATTTGATATAAATTTTGACTCTAAGATTCCTATTATTTTTGGTAGACCTTTTCTTACCACGGGTAATGCTCTTATCAACTGCAAGAACGGTCTAATGAAGCTATCATTTGGTAATATAATTTTAGAAGTCAACATCATTCACATCACTAAGCAACCAGAGGAAGATGATGAGTGTCATCAAACTTACATGATTGATGCACTCACTCAAAAAGTATTTGATGATGTGTTTCTTGGACTAGCAATTACTGACTACGACCCTTTGAAACTCTCTTGAATTCGGAAATTCCAGCAAGTTATAATGATGAACAGTATTCTAACTTTTGTTCTGTTTTTCCAGAATTTTAGGATTATGGAACATCACCGGTGATTATGTCCAATGAGCTTAGTACACTGCAAAGAAGACTGAAACCACCATCGCTAGATGCTGGCTGATGAAGGAAAACATTAGGTCGAGCCAACGACAATAAACAAAGGCGCTACTTGGGAGGCAACCTAAGGGGAGTTCGTCTCTCTCTCTCTCTCTCTCTCTCTCTCTCTCTCTCTCTCTATTTTTTGTTCATTCATGTTGTAGTTAATTTTTGTCGTTTTCTTTGCATTATCCTTCCATTGAGAACTTTCAAGCTTTTTATCCTTCAAGCTTATGTTGATTCACTGCAGTATTCAGGTGACATCTTTCCTTCTTTTTATTTGGCTGACATGTTTATGCATTGATGACAATGCGAAATTTTGTTAGGGGAGGGTCAATTTGAATTTTTTTGTAAATTGTATATGATTTGCATAATTATCATGGAATTTTGTTGTGATTTTTTTAAATAGAGAGAAAATTTTGTGTTTGAGTCTCTTATTTGCTGCATGTTTATGCTTTTGAATGATAAAATATGCCACTATGAGTTAATTTTAATTATGAGAATCTAGATATTGAGATACTTGCTAAATTCTTTTTGCAAACACAAGCCTTGTGGTAAGATAATAGTTAACTCATGTAGCTAGATGACTCTCTTGCTGAAGTTTTCTTGTGAGAGAATTGGTGAGGATTGAGAGCCACAACATACTAAAAATGGCAATAAGCATTCATTGATTTTGTGAATTGGAAACTTTTCTCGAGAATAATACCATACGGTTTGTTGGAAGATGGTAGATTACTTGGGAAATGATGAAATTCAATTTAGAATTGACAATTGAGCCTTCAACCTTACTTTTCAACAATTATAACCCCAAGTAGTCACTTTGATCCAATACACATAAATAGCCTTTTTTTTGTGCACCTATGTTATTCATATATCTCCATATTAGAGTATAGCCTATTTATGTATTTTCCAACCTTTTTACTTCTAAGTGTGTAGAAGTTATTGGATGTTTGTTTGTGAAGAATAAAAACAAGGAAAACGAAAAGAGCTGATATGTGTTCAAGTAAAGTGGATTGAACCCAAAAAAATCAAAAAGATAAGAAAATAAAAAAACACACACACACACACACACATGTATATATTTGATTTTGGGGCTTGAAATATTGAGGAATATGTTGATTGAAAGGTGTGATGTAGTGAATTACGTGATAAGATACTTAGCACATGTTTGACACACATTCTTTCAAAATACATTCTTTTAAAACTCATTTTCAACCACACATTCTTCAATAAAATAATATTTTTCATCACATCAATAAATTTTTCTTAGTTTTTAACCACATATTTATCATCATATCACTATTTCTTTCCTCAATAATATCCATCAAACACACCCTTAGCTATGTGCTTAGAAGTTTTGAATCCTGATATCCTTCTTTTCATATAGCCCAACCTGAACTTCATTACAACATTTTGCATTGACTATTTTGATCTTAAGTAGGATTGTGGAATGAATAGATGAATTCTCATTTGACGGTATGCCTATCATGAGATCAATGTTGCTTGTTGCTTGTTCATAAATACTTAAACCTCCATATTTTGAGTGTTAATCTTTCTCAACTCTATATAGAGAAACCCTGCACTAAGCATTTCAATACCCGTGATTTATGGAGCTGAACCTTTAGCTCGAGACATACTTTATGTTATGTATGTTAGGGTTCGCGGTAAGATAGATATGGCTTGACACACACTCACACATTTTGAAAGTGTTTTTTATATCCTAATAATCATGACACTATTAATTTCTTGTGGTGTTGAGTTTAAAATGAGCATGAATTGTAATTGAATTAGAACTTAATAATTTGAATTGTAACATAGACCAATCACTGATCGTCTTGTTTTGCATAAAATTGCTAGGGACTAGCAATAAGCAAGTTGGGGTGTGATAAGAGTATAAAATATCATTTTCCCCTCTTATTTGTTGTTTTCATGTGATTATTTCATGCCAAAATGTAATCATTATCTTTATAATTTGATTTAGGCGGCAACTTGATGGATGTGACGAAATTTGGAAGAAATAAGTAACAAATGGCCAAAGTGGCAGAAACAAAAGTTCAAGGACCAAATTGTAAATACCTAAAAGATAGACTTGGAAGGAAAAACAAAGGTATGAATATTTGAGCATGTTATGCATCAATTAGATGAGGAAAGAAGCAAAATGGATGAAATATAATCAAAGTACTATCACATATCAATTCCCAGCTGAAAAAATTTGCTTCAGGTTTGTAGTCTCTGTTTGAGACCCATTTTTTGCGTAGGAAATGTTTGAATTAAAAATATTATACCTCTAGAAGATTTATAGCCCTTTGAGTCAGCTTTTCAATGCATCTTGAATTACCAGAATCAGATATCGGGAGAGAAAAATATGATTAAAATACTAAAGGCTGTCATGTGAAAGTTATCTAAAGCTAGGCGGTCGCATAGTCTACTTTAGCAAATTCCAGGGCCAAGTTAAAATGTTCTATGCCGTCAGGTTTTCGAATTTAAGTCAACCACTTATAGAAACAACTATAAATACTTGTTTTGAAACCCTAAACACGAAGAAAAAAAAAAGAGAGAGAACTCCTCCATACTACTTTCTCTCATCTTTGGCTCAAGAACTTCCATGAAGAACTAAGAATCTTGGTGAAGTTAGGAAGGAACTCGATCGGAATTGGTGATTTTGCATCTTTTATCCATGTAATTTGATTTTTCATTGTCAAACAATTTTAGAATTTAGATTTTCTTTTCATGAATGTTTTGGAATTGGCTTAACCTTTACTAGATTTTTCATGGATTCGGTCATGCTTTTTCCATCGAAGAATTAAACTATTTGTTGAGTTCCAATTTCAATTAATTTGTGTTGAGATTGGTTTAACATTTATTAAATTCTTCATAGATCCTATCATGCTTCTTCTGTCGAATGATTGAACTATTTATTGAATTTTAGTCTCAATTTCACTTTATTAGTGAATTTTTTACTTTCTTATGCTTGATGTATAAGGTCAATTCTTGATCTTATTCCAATAAAAAGAATGCGAATGTGTTATAGGAAGTTTAGATTCTAGGACTACAATTGAATTAAATTGATTTGTAACATCATATCTTCTGATTAGAGAGTTGGGATGAAGGCATCTAATTGAGTTATAAGAATGAATAATTGACGAGATTGATCCAATCCAATTAAGAGAATTCCGATACTTCGCTACCCCAAACATTGATTTTAAGTTCATTATTTCAAACATTGAATTCTTGATTTTATTCGAACAATAAATTCTACTTCACAAATGAGAGAACATCCATCATTTTTTATCATGAGCATTTCTTCCATCTCCCTATGGAATTGACACCTCAAAACTGTACTATAACTATCACGTTATTCTTTGGGTGTAATCATGTATGGAGGCCACAGAAAGAAAGAAAGAAAGGATTGATCAACCAAGGTATACATTCATATGATCGAGACTCTACGAAATTTTATGATATAGCTGAAAGCGGAAACTGTAACTTACACTATTCATTGCTTCTTAACTTAATAAGGCTAAATTGATAATGTAGAAATGATTGAAAAAGGACTAACCCCCTTTCAGAATCCACATGAATGGAAGATTGGTAAACTTTTGCAAATTAAAACAAGATATAGTATAGAATCGCATGGTTCTAGAACAGCAGTGGCTTACCACCTCCTGAATTCGATTTCGGGTCACCATCTATTTCCTACTTTCTGTGAGCTTTGCTCCTGGTATGATTTTTTCTACTTTGTTTAGTTTAGCGACTGATATCTTAGAGGAATATGGTCTAGTCACTCAACTAATCCACTCATAAAGGAAATTTGATCAAGTTACCATGAATGCTTGTGGAGCATGTCTTTAATTGTTAGCTGGTCTTTATCTTTATGTAATGGTCATTAGATAAGCTATAGGTCCTTGATCAAGCCAAGGATCATTCCAAAAATTGATGTTTTCACCCGATTCTGGTATCCACTTGTAGCCTTTAGAAAATATAATGTCTAAATAGTCCATTATAAACAATGGTAGAGCCAATCTGATCTACCAAAGTAACTAACCTAACATAGGGTGCTTCCTTTAAAGAGTGGAACACTGACCTTAGTACATGAATACTTATAGCCTCCAGTGTAAATGGGCATAATTCATCAAAAGGTCTTAAACTCCAAATTTCGAGTTATTTTATATCATTATCATAATTACTTTCACAGATGCTAGAAGCTATGTTGGTTACACCCACACCTCCTAGACTAGTGTCAAATCCACCTTATAAGAATCATAATCCTAATACCAGTCATGAATATCACATGGGAGGAACAAGCCATTAGACTTTTGACTGTTGTGACCTTACGCATAATATTCAAGATCTCATTGATCGAAGCTTTGAGACTCATCCAAGGATGTAATTAGTACCCTCCCCCCCCAACAAAGAGCATTTGCTCCATGGTACCCCATTACACCTACAAGTGTCAGGATCCGTTCATACCTCGAAGTAGTCTTTACTTCTTTGTCTGGTTCCTTTCTAAGTAAAATTAAAGCCTATTTTTTTATGCAACCTTAATTGGAATTTGGAACCACATCATTACATTTTTATAAGCAATTTTTTTCACAAGATTTAACTCTGCTGAAATTTCAAATATACAAAAAGGAATCAACATCGATTATAAACTCCTACAATTAAATCTTAACTTTTCACGTAATTATATTTCGGATTAAAATCATCGCAAGTGTACGGTTCGTTACAAGTAATAAAGTGGACTTTTTGAGTCCGAATATCGTTCCCACAAGGATTGATTAGTTCTAATTCTAATTATTTTGACCTTAACCGAAACAAATAAAGGAAACTGTTTGTGCTGATGAAATTATAAGTGAATTAATGAAAAGTATGAATGAATTAGTTAACTAAATGCAAATTGAATATGAATATGA
>CAIGRF010230893.1:17254-43887 GCA_903798235.1 Fraxinus ornus | reverse complement strand
TGGAAAATTAATTTTTGCCAATATCTTTCCTAATTTACCCCTATTTAATTTTCAATATGTAAAAATAAATTATTGTTGGAATTAATGAAGAATTTGAAGAAGAAGAAGAAATGAAAGTTGTTCCATGTTCCCAAAAAGTGGGAAATGTGTGTATTTAGATGATTTCAAGAAGTTGGCACATTAAGTATGGAAAATTTAATAAGGGTATATTGGTAAAAGAATACAATAAAATATTCTACATTGGGAAATCGGCCTATAAATTTGGGACAAGAGAAAAAGGAAACTCAGCCTACATAATTGGGACGGAGGGAGTAGTATTATTCATATGTTTAAGCCTATGTCATAAATTGCAACCCACTCATTCATAACCACAGCTATGTAGGCTAATAGGAGAAAGCAATAGAGCATGTACATGGACAAACACAATACTAGACGAGTCCACCACGATCAGTGAATATCGAACTCCACACAAGTTGCTTATGACGCGATGACAAGGAGTTATATATTGCAATCCCTTTTACAAATTGTACCTTTTATATTATAACTACCATACTAAATATTCCATATTACGATATATAAGCATCACATGTAATTTTATATAATGTATTTTAAGTTGTCTTGTTCAGAGTTTAAATATGACTACGCAAGTCTGTGAAGAGCACGTGATATACATGGATTCTCAACTCGAAGTGTGATTGGCCACTCTATACATCTCAACATGCAATCAAAATGTCATACATAGAAGCTCCTAGGATGAAGTATGACCTCTACCATTTGATGTGATCCCAAAGCAACAAAACAACCCGAGTCTTAAGACTTTTGAGATATTCGATGCCAAGAGGTTAGACATACCTCAATCATCCATCTTGGCAAATGACTCAAACGGAAACTTGCATCACAATTCTTCAAAACCAAGAGGTTTTTTGTGGTGAATGGCATACACGAGCACAATTTCATATATGTCTTTGAAGTTCGAAAGTTGAGAAATTATCACAATTAAGGAGCGAGTTTTTTCCTTCCAAAATGAACTATAGAATCAAACAATTTATGCTTAAGGATTTAGACATTGCAACTTCTCACATATTTCTACATTGTAGATTCTCGAAGAGTTTTGTGCAGTAATATTTGGCGAAAATGTTTTTTTTCGTTATACAATGGGCAATTTGAGCAAATACACATTTTAGCCTTTTCTTCCAATGTGAACCGTAGAAACAAACATTTTTTGCTCGAGGATTTAGATAATGCAACTTCTCACATACTTTTACATTGTAGATTCTCCAAGAGTTGTGATATAATAGTTGGCAAAAATGTTTTGTCGGGATACAATGGGAAATATGAGCACATACACGTTTTGATCATTGGTTTATGGGGATTATAAATGAAATCATGCCATATACCTATTATGATGTTAAACACTCATTTAGGTGACAGCACGTGATAATCTAGTTAAATATGCCACGTATCATTGCATGTAAATAAATTTATCATTTTACCCTACACATATTTCCATCTAAACTAGTGTCTAAAATAAGAGTAATCCTATTTATCTATATGGAGTTCATCTCCGGTCTCTAGTACTTGGTTGCATTGACGTTACTACAACGTGATTGGAGATGAACTTCATTAGGAAAAAATAACGTTGATAGGGCATTCTGTGTAGCGAAAGCAAACGATAGGGACAATTTGCTCCAATTACTCATATTTTTAACCGAAGAATTGTCGAAATGAAATAGTAATGACCAACATTGCAAGAAAAATGTTGAAACGAGGGTGCAATTGTTAAATTTGAAAAGACAAGGACAATTTGCGTAATGAGTGCAAACTATACGATGCTTTGAGCTAATTATCCATATAAATGAATATCAATTAATATTTGCCTTTGATTGAGTATAATTTTTTTTTTCTCTTTTTAAGAAACAACCAAAGGAGGCATAAAAATAATTTTGTACATTAAAAAAAAAATATTTTTAACCAATTTATGTGATTAGCGACAACTATGTGAGCCGTTAAAAATATTAAGGGTCGGTTTAGCCCTGGTTTGATATTCATTTTTCTTTTTCTTCTTTTAAACCACAAATTTTTCAATAAAATAATATTACACGCAAATTCATAACTTTTTTTTATTTTCTAACAACACATTTTAATCAATTTACTATTCCAAGATACATTACTACTATAAAAATTGGAAACAAACATACTCGTTATGTATTTTTTTGAAAATTAAAAAAGTGATTTAAAAAAAAAAAAAATTAGAAATAGGATAAGCCGTTGTTTTGCCCCATTAAAAATTTAATATATTTTCTTCTCTATTATTTTCAATCGTACATTTTCAATAAAATAATATTTCACGTAAATAAAAAACACTTTCTTTTTTTTAATCACACATTATCCCACAAACAATTATCTACATGTACATCATCTTTGATATTATTGTTTATCTTGTTCCACGTGACAAAACATCATTGGACAGTAAAAAAACACTTTTCCCCTCCATAATTTTTTTGAATACAAAGAGAATATCAAACAAGATGTAAAGAATGGAATGCACATTTAGGGACTGTTTAAGCCCTATTTTTATGTATAATGTATTCTGGAATAGTAGATCGATGGAGAATGCGTTGTTAAAAAATAAAGAAAAATTTTGAATTTACGTATAATATTATTTTATTAAAAAAATGTTGTTAAAAATAAGAGAGAAAAATATATTTTGAAAAAAAATAAGATCAAACGAGGGCTCAGCATTATTGAGCTCAAATATTATTATTTCAAAAATCTAGTTATAATGGGGCTAAACAAGAGCTAAATTTTTACAATAAAACTGATTTGACCCGGAATTTAATCAATTAATTCCTAGACAAGTAGCATAGTTTAAATATTTATTACAAGAATATGGAATTAAAAATGTGTCTTAAAAAATTTGTATAAAATAGGATAAGAAAAGAAAAAAATCTTGTGCAATATCAGGACACGCACGGCCCATCTTACCACGACAACCCGTCCTCTAATTGGTTCGTGACCAACACGCTCACTGAGAACGCGTTCTATGCCAGCCGACTCACTGGCCTCCTTAAAAACCTACACATTTTCACTCTTTCCACCGGAAACGAACGCATTCCCTCCCTTTCCCTTCTCCCAAATTTTCTCAAGGTTTTTATTACCTCTCTCTCTAGGGTTTCTCGTTTGTCTCACTATCATGAGTAACCCCGCCAAAGACAACTTCGACACGTCCGACCTCGATTCCTCCCTCCCAGCCGCCGCCGCCGGTACGAAAATCTGAACCCTAATTGCGTGTTTGTATGTTTCGATTTTATGATTGCGATTAATAGTTGTTATTGTTGTGTTTTGACGTAGCATTGAGTGCGGAGGATCGTGATGGTTTAGTGAATGCTCTCAAGGTCTCTGAATTTTAAATTTTACACAGATTGAAGATTTTAAGCATTTTGTTTGTGTTCACGGTCTTTCTTGATGTATTTAGTCAATATTTTGTTTTGATTTGTTATGTCTTGGTTTGATAACAGGATAAATTACAAAATTTGGCTGGGCAGCACACGGATGTACTTGAGACACTGTCTCCGATAGTCCGGAAGCGTGTTGAGGTTCTGAGGGAGATCCAGGTTCTTATTTATTCTTAAATTTCAATTTTCTCGAGTATATGTGCGTGCTGTGTAATTTTGTGCTGTTCATTTCTCTTTATAGTACTGGAATATTTAGGAGATTACTTAAAATACTAAGTATTACTATCATTTTCATTCTATTTTTATGCACCACGTTTCTTGAAATTTAACCTGTCACTAGCAACATCCACAGTTTTATAATTTTTGTGGAAACTGCATGATGTCTGCTTCTAGTATCAAGCGGAACGAGGCAAAAAATCGTACCAAAAGAAGCCTCCTTGAGGTATAGAGGCCATGCCTCAACGAGGTGTGCTTCAGTACTGCCTTTTCAGACCATGCATGAAAGGTCCTACATAGGAAAAAAGAATGGCTGCACAATATGTAGTGGTGATAGCTTAGGGCATTGTGCACATTGGTTTGTGAGTTCTAATTCAAGGTTTTTGTCATCTAGGAGAACCCATGGCTAGTTATTCTCTGCTTGATTTCATTTCCCAGCTATGCTTGGATTTTGACAGCAATAGAAATTTATTTATATACAGGTTGACCTTATTTGTGGATAAATGATGCTGCACAAATAGATTTGTGAAATCATGCATCGGCTTTTGTTTTCTTTGGTAGCTCTTTTAAAATAAATTTAAGTTTTGTGACTTTACACCCTAAGGTATACTTAGAGTTGTATATTAATATTGCTCTGCGAGTCCTAGTTTGAGATGGTTTCTCCAAGTGTCATGCACAGAATTCACTGGGTATGTAAGAAATGTGGTTTGTTAGATGACACATCTCTATTTTCCAGAGTCAACATGATGAGCTAGAGGCAAAGTTTTTTGAGGAAAGAGCAGCACTGGAAGCTAAATACCAGAAACTTTATGAACCTCTATACACAAAAGTAAGGGCATTTGTGTGAATGGACTGCTGCTTGTGGTTTCCTTCTGCATTACTTTGGAAAATGTATTTTGATGTCATCCTATTTGATAGGTGGTTTTTTCTGAATCTATTTGATATCTTTTCTGTGAATGAAGTGCAGCGTTATGAAATTGTGAACGGTGTCGTTGAAGTTGAAGGAGTTACTGAAGCCCCAATGGAGCAGGACGATGACAAAGCAAAAGAAGGTAAATGGTTTTCCTTTCCTTTGCTGCAAAGTAGCACACTTATGTAGACTGGTTTCATGTCTCGTCTCAAGTTCCTTCATCTGTTCACTTTGCTCTTACTGTCCGCCTGTTCAAGGGTTGTAGATACATAGTTCTAACAGACTAATTTACAACTTCATTCAGCTAAAGGTGTGCCTGACTTCTGGCTGATGGCAATGAAGACTAATGAAATACTGGCAGAGGAGGTAGTTAATTTTGGACATTGTTTCTAGTTTCTTTCTAACCATTTCGGACACAACTGGTACATTCCAAAATTTCATGGCGGAAATGAACAAAAAGCAATGTGAACGTGACTTACATTATAATGATGACAATTTTTGCTTCTTGTTTAGATCTCAGAGCGCGATGAAGAGGCTCTTAAATATCTCAAGGATATCAAGTGGTGTAGGATTGATAATCCCAAGGGTTTTAAGCTTGAGTTCTTCTTTGATTCCAATCCTTTTTTTAAGAATTCTGTATTGACGAAGACTTACCACATGATTGATGATGATGAGCCTATATTAGAGAAGGCAATAGGGTAATTCAATTTTACTTGCCACGATCTTTTGCTCTCTCTCTCTCTCTCTCTCGTTTTTTTAACATCAAATTGGAAATGTTGTAGGACGGAGATTGAATGGCATCCAGGTAAATGCTTGACACACAAGGTTTTAAAGAAAAAGCCAAAGAAGGGGTCAAAGAATATGAAACCTACAACGAAGACTGAAAAATGTGATAGTTTTTTCAACTTCTTTAAGCCTCCAGTGGTTCCTGAGAATGATGATGACATTGATGAGGATATGGTAAGTGTACTCACGCTATATTTGAACGTATCTTCTTGAAGCTATAAATGCTTGCACATCCTGATCGATTCATTATTTCTGCTATCATGGGCCAACAGGCTGAAGAACTCCAGAATTTGATGGAACAAGACTATGACATTGGGTGAGTCTCCTCTTATTCCCGTTACAAAGATGTGCCTTTATAACTGGATGTCATTCATTCTATTCCCCGCTTTGTATTTCTCTAGTGTTGCATCCATAGAAACAGAGTTAGATGCCTAAAATCTGACTAGCTTTAATGGCTATTTTTTGTGATTGGCTGTAGCTCAACAATTCGGGACAAAATTATACCTCATGCTGTTTCATGGTTTACTGGGGAGGCTGTCCAAGGAGATGAACTCGACATTGAAGATGATGATGAGGATGACGACGATGACGACAATGAGGAAGATGATGACGAGGATGAAGATGACGATGATGAGGAGGATGATGAAGAGGAGGAAGAGCAGGGGAAGAGTGCAAAGAAGGTGAAGAATTTTTTTTTTTTTCCCACTTAACAGAAATCCCAAGTTTTTTTTCTTCTTAAAATCAATTTTACAATTTTATGGGGAATGCTGATATTCATTTGTTTTGTGCTATTCCATTGGAAATTTTGCAGTCTCCAGGAAAGAAGGTAAGATAGATGATGCTGTCCTTTTTACTTCTGTATCTGGTTTAAATGTGTCTATTGGAGTGCTTCACAGTGTTCTGTTTCTGTAATCTGTAGAAGGGTGGTAGAGCACGAGCCGGGGAAGGTCAACAGGGTGAACGTCCTCCAGAGTGCAAACAACAGTAAACCAATGCTGAATTCAATCTTTGGATACATGGTCAATGTCGATTTTGCCAGTGAAAACTTGGAAGTGTGTGAAGTTCTTCCCCCTCCCTCTTTTCCTCCATCTTCTCTTACGTGGGAAGGCTTCATTTCCATGGTTGTCATCTTGGATCTTTGTGTTTCTAAGAGAACCTTTGAGCTTGTTCTCTCTATCCTTTTTCGTCCCCCCCTCTTAATTGTTTGGGTTTTCATTTGGATTTGTGGGATACGAACAGTATCATTGTGTACAGTGGTTAAGTTTGTGTTCATTAATATCTTCGGCGAGTCACTGCTTTTTCAGGTTTACAAGTTAGTTCCTGATAGATAACTGAAAGATGGTTGTCTATCACTGGCACAGCGAATAGCGAGTGTCTAGGTTTGACCAGGTAAACCTGCACTCCAAATAGAATTGAGTAATGCTATCTACCGGTTAGGTGGCAGTGAGCCTCCTGCTTTAGTGTCCAATACTTTAATGTACATCACAACTCCACTATACAACGAACCAGGACTTTCATTGCCACTTAACCGGTAATGTATCTCTACAGATAAGGAAAGCAAACTTCGGTACAAGTCTTTTCAAGTTTCTCGTATATGAATTTTGTTACACGAGGGTACTTTTTAAAGAGTCGTTTCTTAATAGACGGCGATGGTAGTCCTCGAGCGATGACTGTCCAGCGAAAATGGGAACGTTTCTGGATGAATCTGGTGAGATATTGCAGAAAGAAGCCCAATACTTTCCTTGTGACTAAAGGAAAACCACAATAAAGTTTGATTATAAAAAAACGAATAGGTTTTGAACGAAGATTGAATACGCAAGTGCTTCATTCGAAAGACAAAATGACGTAAAAGTTGTCGTTTCTTTTATTCCTTTGCGATGATCGCGTCGAGTAGGTGCACTTGTTGTAAGGGTGAAACCGAAATATTTTCCTCTCTAGTTGGATTTGTTCTTCGCAGCTAAAATCCTCTCTGATTCAATGTAATTAAAGTATTTCTGGTAACAATTCATTATTTGAAAGAAGAATTTCTTAAAATATCGAAAATATCACCGACAAGTAATAAGAAATATATATTATACCATACGTTAGTACTCGGTATGTGCCCATTTGAACATGATTTTGTGGTCCAACTCCCCATTCCAATTTAACTCTACCTAACTCTGGCAGGTGGGTCACTCCACAATTAATATGTATTGGGTTATTTGTACTACTTTTATTGATAAATAATTCACCTAAGTTTTAATTAGAGTTGGGTAGGGTAGGGTAGGGTATATGGGTTTAATTAGGTAGGATTTGAACGGATTGCATTTGTGTTGATAAATCACCAAATATTTGGTTATTTATTCAATTAACGTGGGACCCCCCTTTTTTTTTTGAAGATAGATGTGTTACTCGTTGATGGCTATTCTAAAGTTTAAAAGCATTTCTTTGATGGAGAAAGTACTTTTTATTAAAATAATGAATATTTGGTTAAGGTCAAATTGTGCTCGTTGACTACTTTTTGATGTCGTTTTAAAGAAGCTCTTATGTAAATATATTTAGATTATACGAGAAGTTGAAATTTGTTCGCTCGATAAAATTTTTGTACTGACAATATTTTCCTTATTAATACCCAAATCTAAATATGACTAAATAAATATATGCCATTGGTTGATGTGTTAAAATTTAAATAGAAACTAGTAACTACATAATTTTTTTTTAAAAAAATTGTCTTAAATCATATGATATATACTAAAATAATTATTATTATGTGCTAATTTAATTTAAAAATCAATTTAATAGATTTTATAGGCTATGAAATTTTATTTATGACTGAAAATGAGATGAATAATTAAAATATTAATTTTGGTAAAAAAAAATGTAATATATCACAAAAGCAATTTTATAGTTATTTTTCAAACCATCAATTTCATATTCACAACACGATTTGAATCGATAACCAAACTATCAACTACTTATCGATAAAAAAAACTGACCACTTCTGTGTCTTTCATTGTAAGGATTTATATTATGAATATGACAAAATTTTATGTCGGCTATCAACTTATTAATCGTTTCCTCGAGCATATTTAAAGACGGTTTTATTGTCGAGAGAGGAGGTAATTTTTAACCAATTTCTATTTAAAAAAGTTGCTTCTTTTTAGAAAAAAAGGTAATGCCAAACATACCTTAAGCCTAGTTACAACTTAAAAAATCAAAGTATACCACCAAACATACTCAAAAGTCCATACTTTGACAGACTATTGAGGGGAAAAAAAAAAAAGAAAAGAAAACACTAGTGGATAGATAGCAACTGTCAAGGTAAAGGGTCTATCAGAACACTGTCGGTTTAGTATACCATTCTTGTCAAAATCACACAGAAAAGTGTGGAGCCATAAAAATTGCCACTTTAGATTTGATAGAACCTACCGTGTATGAAAAAAGCAAGTGGGATAAGTTAATTTTTTTCGGACTTTGACAAAAAAGACACATTTAGTGCTAATGGAATATTATTCAATGATTGCAATTAAGAAAATTCTGCGCACAAGTGTTCGGCATTTTCCATTCAAATAAACCAAACAAATTCAAAGATTATTAAGTTTCAACTAACAGATTCACAAGACAAAATGCAGGAAAAGAATTTATTATATTTATTTATATCAATCCAACCCGAACACTTTCTTTTCCAAAGTGACTGGTGAATGAGCGTACTGTTTGCTTTGATCAATTTTGGAATTGATCTTCAAAGGGGGAAAAAAAAAGAACAAAAACATTGATTTTTTGCACCTAACAGTCCCATGTTTAGTGTCTCCTCATTACTTGACTAGTACTGTTTGTGGGTCTGCCTTCATATTTTGTTGTTCCTTCACTTCAAGATATGCCCGTCTAGTACTAACGCTGCATTTATACAGATCAATTTTGCGTTCTTTCAAGTTTTTGTTTTTGTACAAGGCCCGAGAACGAATTCATCCATTGATCAGTGATTACTAGCGATTCCGCCTTTATGCAAACTAGTTGCAGCCTGCAATCTGAAGTGAGGACGGGTTTTTTGGGTGTTTGAGAGATGGTGTTACAGTTGAGTTTTTTAGCAGTGGAACTTTTTATCATTCTCTGCGCTTTCACAATTCAAGAATCTGCAGGTAATGGGCTCTGTTTATTTGGTTTAGTTAACTTGAGTTCAATTTTGATTTTTTGATACGTGTACTTCTGATTTTATGTACACTGTTCCAACATGAATGTTGCATTTAGAACACATCTGCAGAACACTCCTACTGTTCATGTGATCTTTAAGGAGTAACGAATAACAACTCTAGAAGTTCACAAATTACACTCAGCATATACGATTGACTTAGGTGGTTAGTACATGTTTTGCATAGGGTTAAGAAGATGTTACCGTTCATAAGAACGAGGAGGGAAAACTAAAACTAACATGGCCTAAAGATCTCATTGTTTTGGATCTTCCTGTAGATCTAAAGATGAATCAAACGAAGTGGCAAGAAAGGATTTACGTAGTCCACTCTAAATTCATTGGGAACAAGTTGTAGCTTGTTACCAAGTTCCATTATAAAGTAATAGTATTAGAATTGGGCTAAGTGGTTTGCAATGAGAAAAAAAGAAAAAAAGTTTCTGCTCTTGGGCTATATGTACTGTTCACCAATCCAAAATCGTTGGCGTTGAATATAGATGTTTGATGAAGTGTTCCTGTTGGATCATACTTCAGTAATTAATTGGAAGAACTGTGTAAAATGAAATTACATATAATTTCTCCTCTACATTCTGCATATCTAGTTTAAAGATAATTTAAATTGCAGGTATTGGTCTGCACTCACTTTCAGCAGTTTCTGTGCTTTTTCGCTTCAAGGACAAAACACCTGACTTTAGGCTTCATGAAGCCACGAGACGTTTAACATTACTGCAAAATGGTAGCTTTTTCTACTCTTCCTCATTAAGTTGTTTTGAATGTTCAAATATGTTGACTGTATGGTTTTTCACAAAATAATGTCGTGTTGGCTGTACTAGATATTGCTATACCACCTACTCCCACCAGTTCTCAACAAAAAAGACATGGAATGTTTGCTTCGGCTCCCCACCTCAAAGCATTTCACAATCGGTTGCATATATACCATCCATTAACCGAAGGTTATGTTAACCTCAGCGATGTATTTTTCTTTCTATACAAGTTAGAGGTTAATAATGAAATGTGTTTCCCGCTTCTGTTAACAGTTCAAATGTTTCATTTATAGGCACCGATCCTCACAGCTTAAATATCACCAGCAATGCACATGCACCCTCTATATTATCTGGCAGCCACCCGGGCAAGAAAGCGATACACGAATCTGCATTTTCACCATCAGGCGCATTCCATAAGAATCAGCACACTGCAAGAAATGTTCACCACCTTGCTCCTCGACCATATAATCATTCACCTCGTTATAGTGGGAAAGGTCAGTCTATGCCTTTAACTACACTGAATAATAATATCAGGGTTGGGGTGGGGGTGGGGGTGGGGGTTGTTTCTTGCTAGATTAGATAGAGAGGTGCAAGGAATACTACCTTGTAATCTCCTTCTTCTTAATGGTGAAAAATCTACAGCGGTGATTAGACGTAGCTCTCACATTGAGTATGAACCTCTATAAATCTTTGTGTATCCATGTTTCGTTTCGTTCATTGTTTTTATCCTGATGGGGATTAGAGTTTAATCCATAACTGGGTTCACATTATCAACATTTTTCTTGCATTTTGTAACTTGAAGTTACTTGACATTTCTTTGAACAGGCCATGCTTTAACCCATTCTCCATCTCTTTTCCCTCCATCTGAGGAATGGATTTCACCAAGACCTATGCCCTTGTCAGCACTTCCACCAAGTCATTTTAATAGTATGGAAAGATTCATTCTATGCTACATTTATATTGGATTTCGTCTAATTCTAATTAACTCAGATTCTCTTTTCTGTCTACAAGTGCCCTCGCATCAGCCTACTATTTCTCCAATGGGTATACCTACGAAAAATATGAAGAAAACTCCACTACCACTAGCACTTCCGCATCCTCCGCCAAATCAAGGTATTGTACCAGTAGCTTATACCTCTCTAAGAACATGTTTAGTTAAGCTTAAAAGTTACTTTGGTAGAAAGTAAGTTAGACTGACTTTCTATGAAAGCAAGTTTTCTTAGCCAAAATAGTCTTTTTAAACTTATGTTTGACAAAAGAGAATCTTCTAAGTAACTTTTGCTTCGTTTTAAGTTTAGCCAAACGTGCTCTAGTTCTTCCAATTACATCATACTTTAGCTCCAAGCAAATGTCATGGACCGCAGTGATCAACATTTCAATCTTGCAGAATGTAGACCAATAACCTGCACAGAGCCACTGACATATGCACCTCCAGGAGCACCCTGTGGTTGTGTTTGGCCTATTGAAGTTAGATTGCGCTTCAGTATTCCTCTGTATACGTTTTTTCCATTAGTTCCCAATCTTGCTAAGGAAATCGCAAACAGTATCTTACTAGACCAAAGTCAAGTTCGCATTATGGGAGCCGATGCAGCCAACCATCAACTAGAGAAGACCACCATCCTCATTGACTTGGTACCTCTGGACACGAAGTTCAACCCTTCTGCTGCATTTCAAATATACACAAAGTTCTGGAAGAGGGAAGTTTCAATACGGTCTTCAGTTTTTGGTGTCTACGAGGTGGTATACGTTCGCTACCCAGGTTAAGTGATCATCAAATATGTTTATCGAAGAACACATTAACAGCACTAATATTGACGCTACATGGTGTTTTAGTCTTATTGCCTATTTACAAATCTGAATCTTCCCCATAAAAAAGTAAGTAGGATTTATTGAAGACCTTCAATTCCAGTCTAGCTTGAGTATAATATTTCAAACTGCCCTAGCTCTTTTAGTATCTTACAAATTTAGTGAACCTATTGTTTGAGAAATATCTCCACTGGAAAATATCACCTGATTTCCCAAGGACATAACAACTAGAAATAGATTCTTTAACCAGAAAGAATTTTGTTCAGATGTAGGATATCTCATACTTACCAAAAGGCCGATGACAAAAATTGGAGTAATCTTAATTGTGGATATTGGTCGCTAACACGTGCAAAATGCTTATGCTTAGTTTTGATTTTGTGGTATATTCTATCATGCACAGTTTAGAGACATATAGCTTTTCATCTGTTTCCTTGTGATCACAGAAACATATGGTGTCATCCCTAGAATTCTAACCTTCTTATCTTATCTTCTCCTTCTTCAAGATTATATATACCATCTTTTTTTGGGCTGGGTTTAATTCCTTATTATTACATTTATAATTTTATATAACTGTATGCTTCTTGAGCTTTAAGTATAATAATTCAGGTCTTCCACCATCTCCTCCTTCGAAGATTTCCAGCTCTTCTACGATTGATGATCAACCGAATTCTGGCAGCACCAATGATGGAGGTCCAATAAAACCTTTGGGGGTAGATATAACAAGGACAAGAAAGGATGGGACCGGCAAAACTATGGTCATTGTAATTGTTCTATCAGCAGTCACAGCTTTTGTAGTTTGCATGGGTTGTATTTGGCTATTGTTGTTAAAATGTGGATGTTGCAGTTGTCTAAGCAAAAAAGGTCCACAAGGTTTAATATCTTTGGAGGGAAAATCGTCAGGTAAATCATCTTATAACTTTCTAACTTTTTATCCCTTGCGCACCTGAGATACGTATCTAAGTAAACCAAAATTAACACGGCGTGTTTTAGTTGTTAAGAATCTAGTTACTTTAGATCTCTCAATAGATGTAGCAATGAATAGAGTGGATTGAAGCAGAAGGATTAATATAACTGACCCCAAATTTACTTGGGTCTTGGAATAAGGCCTACTTTTTTGTTGTACACCAGATATGATCCTGACCTTTTTCAAAATCATTTCTCAAATCATTGATATTGTATTGATACAACTGAGGAATTTGATCTGCAGGCATAGGAAAATCTTTGACATTTAGAAGCAAGCGTAGCTCCGGATCAATGTCATTTAGTTCTAGCTTTCTGGCGTATACTGCAACTGCTAAAGTTTTCAGTATTGATGAGATAGAGCGGGCGACTGATAACTTTAATGCTTCAAGAATCCTCGGGGAAGGTGGTTTTGGACTTGTATATGGTGGCACTCTTGATGATGGAAGAAAGGTGGCGGTGAAGGTTCTCAAGAGAGACGATCACCAGGGTGGCCGTGAATTTTTAGCTGAAGTTGAGATGCTCGGCCGGTTGCATCACAGAAACTTGGTCAAATTATTAGGTATCTGTGCAGAGGACCATTGCAGATCTCTCATCTACGAGCTTGTTCCTAATGGAAGTGTTGAATCCCATTTGCACGGTCGGTACAAATTAGTTTGATTCTTGAATAGTAATTAATATACTTCCAGCATGTTTGGTAGGCAGTATTGGGATGAGATTGGACATTACCATGAACAAGATTTTAGATTATTCCTCTTATTTAATGTTATCCAGTCTTGTATACCAAACATGCACTTATAGTTTGTGTGCCAATCCATAAATTTGTAGTTTTACTTGGGTCATTTTGGTGCTAACAGGAGTCGATAAGGAAGTTTCTCCTCTCGATTGGCGTGCTCGGGTGAAGATTGCCCTGGGTGCAGCCCGGGGTTTGGCCTATTTGCACGAGGACTCGAGCCCTCGTGTAATACACAGAGACTTCAAGTCGAGTAACATATTGTTAGAACACGACTTTACACCTAAAGTTTCAGATTTTGGGTTGGCTAGGACGGCAATGGAAGAGGGAAACAAACATATCTCAACCCATGTCATGGGAACCTTCGGGTATGCCCTTCACACTATGATAAAATGAATTTGCGCCATCTTATTCTGAATGCTAGAAAAAGGTTTCTCCATTTATTCTGATTCTTGGTCGAAAATTTACTTCTTACAGTTACTTAGCTCCTGAATACGCGATGACTGGCCATCTACTGGTTAAAAGCGATGTATACAGCTATGGTGTGGTTCTCCTTGAGCTCCTAACTGGACGAAAGCCCGTGGATTTGTCACAGCCACCTGGCCGAGAAAATCTTGTTGCTTGGGCTCGTCCACTCCTCAGTTCCAAAGAAGGTTTGGAAATGATCATTGATCAAGCTTTAAAATCGAATGTTCCCTCGGACAGCATTGCCAAATTTGCAGCAATCGCATCAATGTGCGTGCAGCCAGAAGTATCTCATCGTCCTTTTATGGGAGAAGTTGTTCAAGCATTGAAGCTCGTGTGCAGTGAGTTTGATGAAACACGAGAGCCCATGTCAAGAAGTTGCAGCCAAGAGGATTTCTCTATTGATATAGAAAGTAGGCACAGTAGAATATCAAATGAACTGGCAGAAGATTTAGAGACTAGTTATCGATTCCCTGGAGGGGATTCAATTTTTGATACAAAGATAGCATTATCAGCAGTAGATTTAAAAGGTGTATCAGGCAGACGTGAAGGACATGAATCCGATTCTTATATGAGGAAATTTAATTCAGTTCCTTTGAAGATGGGTCGAAAAATGCGCTTCTGGCAACGGTTAAGAGGACTGTCGCGAGGCAGCATGAGCGAGCACGAGTTCTCTTCAATACAGTAATTTCAATACTCGAAGTCTTATTGCCCATTCGAAATTTAATTCTCTTATGAATATGTATGCTAGAGCTATAAATTTTTTGCCATGTGTAGTTAAAGATGCAGCTTTGATCTCCAAAGTGGCAACATAATCTTCTTGTAACTATAATTGGGTCAAGACATCATGGTACTGATGTTTAAATTATGTTACTGTCAGTTCCATCTCATATTTTGTGTGTGTGTAAATGTTAATAGAGTGAATATTCTCATCAAGTGCAAATGAAATTTGAGCCAAAAAGACATGGAATGGATGAACGAGGATGAAATCATAGATACGGGCATATTCGGTACACAATATTAGATAGTTTCTCTTGTTTTTGTCACGCCAAGAAATTGGTGAAATGTTTCAATCTCAAAATCTTCTCCACAACACCTATACCATCCACAAATCGTTGTAAATCGTATGGATGGCTGAATTAGTTGAAAGTGATTAAAGGGTTATAAATATTTATGTTGAGAAAGCTACTAAGTTGGCCTTTTGACAGGGGACTGGCAATCGTTTCTAGAAGAAACCTCCCATAAACCTTGCTACACTAACAGAAAAGACGGGGGTGGGTTTTTTTTTTTTAGTGAGTCCCACACATTTGTGAGTATTGGTAAAAAATCCAGAAGAAACAGTTCTGTACAAGCAGGAAAACCCATGCTTCATAAGGAAGATTTTTCTTTCTTTTCCTGTAGGATTGAGTAGCTTTATATGTTCTTTGCTTTGAAGGAATGGTAGACAGCTACCCTATCCATTCACACAACAAATATTGTCATATTAACCAGAAATTTTTTCAGAAAACGAGCAAACTACACATATTTATAGTGGTTCACTGATTATACCATTGCATGTTTTCAGAATAATGAAGTTTTCCTATTTCACGTTTGTGAGAAAATAACCCTCCAAGTAGATTTATCTCGATCAACTTGTTTAGCTAGGCAAGTTTCTTCAGACATAATACATTAGTATCAGATTGACATCGTGCAATAAATTGGTACAAAACCTTTGACTGAGGATGATCTCACATTTTAAGCAAAACTGAAAAGAAAAAAATACAAAAATTTGCCAATTTTCCATTCAAATAAGAAAACATTTCATTAAATTACAAAAAGGTTCTCCAATTCCCAAATATAGAACCGCATTTTGCTTCTCATCATGCAAAATTGAAGGCAAACCAAAAAAATAAATAACAAAAGAGGCCACACATAAAGGCCTCTTCTGTTGCCCACATTCAAGAAATACAATCATCTAAACAGAGGATAAATATATAAAAAAGATATAAAAATATATATTTTAGTGGGGCAATTTTCGTGAACAACCATGTCCCCATTATACACGACGACACCTACACAAAAAGTAATGTGACTATTGTCTGATCCTCGCGGCTTGAAGTTGAATCCCGATCAACAGCCGCACCAGTCATCAGAAATGACCATAAAATTGGTATCGAACAGAAAGAAGATGCTCTGTCAAGAAAGGTTTACTGATGCCTGAGGATTGGAGTGTTTGGTTCCATTTTCAGAAGTCACCTCTGAAGAAGCACTTGATGAAATACCACTATAATTATTTGTACCGCTCTGTGCTGTAAGGGGAGGGTTAGGTTGAGGTTTGGTGTGTGCAGGTCTTTGGCCCTCCTCTGCTAGTTTTCTAAGAAGGTTCATAACAGTAGGAAGTAATTTGGTGGATATAGATAGAAGTCCAGGAAGCTGTAGGCATACAGAAAAAGAGATCAGAACTCGAACAGCATAAATAATCTCTCAAAACGTATAAATAGGACTAGCCGTTGGTTCCAGTTGATCACTAAAGGTTTTTAATGACTTGGATTCCAACTATGAGATATAAAAGAAAGTCATGGATTTTAGTAGTAAACTTACAGCTCCATTGCGGAATTCACCCGCGATATCTAATTGCACCCAAAGTGCTTTAACAAGCAGAAAAGCAACAAAAATAACACCCAAATATAAAGGATTTCTGCCAAAAGAGAACACTACATTAGCAAAATTAAAAAAATAGCTTCTGAGGAAAATCTCTGGCTTGAGTTGAGTATCACCAGGTATGACTAACCAACCCTCCACTCCCCTCCCAAAAAAAATAATTACCTCAAAAGTGTCATAAATTCATTGAAACCCAAGACAACCAATGCAACGATTGCCCATGGAGGCGGTAACCAATTGTTATTTCGACGGCTAGCCTCCTGAAAGTTGAGAAACAAGAAAAATCAGAAATGATTAATTAGCAATTAATATATCTATAATAAAATGTCAAAATATATTAGAAAGATATGTAAGCATGAATACAAACAGAAAAAAGAGTTGACGAAATAAACTAAGATATTCAGAAGCATTATATGTGCAAGTCCATGCCTGAGCAGCAATGGCTTGAGTAACAGTGTACTCGGTCTCTGTTTTAAATTGCCTCCACAAAGATTTACACTGGACTGGCGTTATCAAGGTTTTTGATACTGGAACCTGACCACGAAGAAAATTCAAGAAAAAAATTATTAGGTGCATTTTGGATAAATTACGAAAGGAACGAGTGTCAAAGGCCAAAAGTAACTAGTGTGCATGTACATAATACAAAGTTTCAAGTACTAGATAGAGAGAAATGAAGTGTTATAAGCATAAAAACACAGTCATGCACCAAAAATAATCAGATCAATTGTACAAGTAGTCAAGTAAATAGTTTGACAGAAATGAAGTGGTTCATATATTCTTCCACGGAAATTTATTTAGTCTAGTGGATGAGAGTCATGAGACATCAAATTCACCACTAAACATCAGCTTTTTAATGAACTAAAGCTGAACTATGGTCACTGACTTCAAAAAGGAACCGATTCAACAACTACAACGATTACCTCCTCCCAAGTGCTGGAGGCAAGAGGGTCCACTGAAGTTCCCTTATTTGTTGAAGCAGCAGCTTTGGGGTCAACAAGAGCCAGAGACAACGTATTCTCAATAGTGTCAGCATCGTTGTCCAGACGAATTGCAGACATGACAGACAGCAGCTTCAATGACTAGAGACAAAAATTAAAATCAAAAGAATTACAGAGATACCCATACTATATATCCCAGAAAATATATTTATAGAGCATGTCATACAGAAGAGCGAGCGGTTTTGGTGATTGCTCTTATATCTTCCTTTCCAGTCCAGACCCGTGGCATTGAGTCAGAATCGTGGCTAAATAATGTTGAAAACCTGTGAATAATTGCCTGGTTATTCCCGTGTGTACATAGCAGAAGAAACAGAACATCAATCTTGCAAATATTGAATTCATAATACGAACATATAACGCATAGCAAGCACCTGTCCTTCATACGAATCAAAACCCTCCCAGCCTCTTCTTTTGCTTTTGCTTCAACCAATTCTCTTGCGTGATCCTTCAATCTCAAAATCATTTTTTCCCTCGACTCTTCATACATTTCGAAACCAGAAAGTGCAATAGCAAACTCAGCAATAGCTGTTTCAATTTCTCGCTGGAGAAGTTTTCTTATTGCAGGCCAGGTATTGTCGTTGGCTCCATCTAATAGAGCCTCAACAGGTCCTGATAATGCCTTGTTCAATTTTGACTGCACATGGTAACAAATAATAAAATAAAAATTTATCGAATCCATAATTATAACCAAAAAGCAGTAATGCTTAACCAGCTCTCTTTTTCTAATGCGAGTTCAATCGCATAACATTTAGTACATTAAAATAATCCATTGCAGTCTCCTTTCCAAACTGAAGCTCACTCATTCTTCAATCAAAATTGCAAACTCCATATCTTTTACCCATGCTTCATAAGACACTCAAGGCAGTGGGAATAAAAAATGATAGCAATGATATACACCATTTGTTGTCAAAGTTGCAACAGTAAATGGCTCATACCTCATACATTGTTGTGATTTCAGACAGCTTAGCAGTACGAACTGCAGCAACGTGTGCATCTATATCACGCCGGAGCTTTTCTCTTATTTTAGAAGCATCCCAATTTGCCAGGTCAATGTTCGTATCTGCAAAGTAACAAAAATCTATCAAAAAAGAACATTGACAGGATGTCGATTTTCTATAGTTTCATCTCACTGCAATTTATCAGCCACTGAACCGTAAATTTGGTTCACTAGTAAGTTGTAACACACAAATTTCATAAGATCATCGAGGAGAAAGATGCTGTAAAGTATAGCTAATTTTCACATGAAGACAGAAATAAGAATAAAAGAAAAAGAAAACTTCCATGGTTGTCGCAAAACAAATTTTAGAAGTTTCCCTTCTAGGTAAAAGTTAACTGCATACCATGCTATCACAATGCACAAACACCCAATACCCGGGCCAGTTACTGTACCTGCAGATTCTTCGTCAAAGTGTGACAAAATATACTTGATGCAATCACGAGCAGCGACAGCAAATCCTTTTCCTTCATTCAAGGCATTATCAAATGCATTTTTAAACCTATCCAAGTTTCCAGAGCGTATGTGACCCAACATGGATTGGTAAGCTGGTTGGACAAGCTAATATAGCCCACAAGAAAAAACAGATGGACCATGAGAAGAAAAAAACAATAAACTAAAAAGATAAATGGCATGAGGATAAAAAATTTATTCACAAACTTCAGCCCTTGTATCATCAACTCTATGCTTTTAGCATGTCAGACACATAATTCCAAATTAGAGATTAAACGCAAGCCTAAAATTCCAGTTTACTCCCAGTATACAAATATAACTTTAACATCATCGAACTTTTTTCCATTAGGGACAAAAATAAATTAAGGAAGCCATCAGATCCTCTAAATTCCACTACCCGTTCTATTTATTTTATGAAGGAATATAGCATAATTAAAAGTGTGATAGCAAGCACGTAGAACATGTCATGGAATATTACTTGCAAAAACTTCTCTTCCAGCAGTTTTCGCTTTGAAGATCTCACGCCTTCATCAAAATATGTGGCTTCTGCATCATACCTATAACAGAAATGAAAAACATATAAATGAGGAGATCTTAATAACTCAGAGACAAGATATCCATAAGGCACGGCGTATCAAGCAGCCAATACAAAATAGACACTACTTGTCTCCCATTCTTTCAAAACTGTTACATACTCATTTTCAACCACACATTCACATAATAAAATATTCTACACATAAACCCAAAATCTTTCCCCATTTTTTAACCACACATTCTCCAAAAAACCACTATTCAAAACAATGTTTTTCCAAAATAATGGGCACCAAATAGGGGCTTAGTCTGCCAAGATTTTCAATAGAGGGAAAAATTCCCACTAACTAAACCATTTTCTTTTGTTTTTCCCTAGTAGGTGCAAAAAGTAATCCATTTTCTTTTACCAGAGAGAGAGAGAGAGAGAGGTTACACATTTTCACCTGTCGGGACTATCGAAATAAAGTGACAGGTCTAGTTTACTGTTAAGTCTTTCACTTGTATGAATTATGTTTTATGTAAGTGCAATTAACTGACCTATTTTATCCAAAAACCATACTTCAGTGGTCCTCTCAACATCTAGTTTCTAAGTAATTGCAACAGAATCTAACAGGTGCTCTGGCACAAGGCACAGGGATCTCAAAACACCAGCATTGTTTGCCTTAGTAGTTCACACTACACATCTAAGCATTCTTCAAAGAATTGCCAAATTCTTCAACGTAGCCACTAGCATCTTCCACACTATTACGTTTAAACACAATTGTTTTGGGCTAGTAGAGGAATTGAAATGCAGATATGCACGCACTTACTCCGATAAACAAACATCAAGAATTGTGCTGAGCCTCCTCCCAAACCCTGGTACTGGCTGAGATTGAACAGTCTCTTCTAGTTGACGCCATTCCTGCACAGGCACAGGCACACAAGCGCGCACACATGTATGTGGATCAGATTTTTTGATAATTTACGGTGTTAATTTCAAATGAGTTCAGTATAGCATTAAACAAAAAAATGTATATCCAAGAAAGGCACCTCATTTCCAATAAATGAAGAGAACTTTTCATTAGCAATCTCTTCACACCGTACGGTGGCAACCATGACCTACAAATATAGGAAAATATGTCAATGAAAAACTACCTGACTAGTTTATTTGAGACTTTATGAGCAGATTTTTGGTTCACCACCTTGTGAGCAGGAAGGTCAAGGTCCTTGTTCTCCTTAATGATCTTCCAAATCTGTTGAGCACTAAATGAAAAGCCTGAAGCAGGAACCACGGCCCTCCTATCCCCAGCAAGCCCACCAGGGGCAATAGAATGAAAGAATCGCTGTCTTAGACTCGCCACCTTCATCAACAACACAAATTAACAACAAAATTTTAGATTCTCAAGTACATTATGGACAGAAAAATCCATCTTTCTGTGAACAACCCAAAGACAAACACGATAAAGAACAAAGGTACGATAAGGACAGGCATTTGAAGACCGTGAATATAATTTTGAAAGGATTCAAATAAACCTGCTCTCTAAATTGTTCTTCCTTCTCTTCATAACTAGAAAGAGCCACAACTTCAACCTGTCATTCCATCATTTAAGGAAAAGTTCTAATAAAGAGTTTTTAGCATAAAAGAGACGTCATGTAGCTTATTTAACTTAATATTGACATCTTACATTAAAAAATTCACTTAAAGGAGTTTCCCTGTGAGCTTGTGGCTTAGGAACAACATCCCATATCTTCAAAAGAGGGAGCAGTGAGTGAGAGAGAGAGAAGGTGGGAAATAGACTAGAACAAGAACCATTAGGCATACAATATACCTTCTGAATGTCTTCCCTCAGGACAGGTTCCAGATTTTCCAAAGGCGTCTATAACATATCAAGAGGAAAAAAAAAAGCTCCAGCATATGAAAAAGTTATTTGAGGGGACCAAATGCCCTAAAATAATAAATTTTTACAGTACATTGAGCAACATCAAAAGAGAAAGGTGAGACAAACATACCCTCGTTTTATCACGTATAACAAACAACAAAGTTGTTTTACGTGGACTGAATAATCTCATCATAACCTGTTGATTACGAGATAGAATAATAACGCATTTGAATCTCAACTTACATTTTTCGGACGGAGAAGGTGTGTTAAGTACCTGGAATACAGTTTTCAAGAGAGGCTTATTTGCAGCCTGCTCACGGCCAATGTCATGACACCACCTGAATATTTTTCAAGCAAGTTATTCATAACTTAACAATCCCAAAAGAGTTCATAAATTGTACCAGATATTTTTAAAGGAACAAAACAATCTTACATGTTTATTAGCACTATATCTGAAACGGCAAGGGCAAAAAGAGCACTCTGCTTTTCAAATGCAGTATCGTCCTGATAGGAACATAATAATTAGAATTGAACGCAGGAAACCAACACCATATTCACGAACTTTTCAACATGACTTCAATAATTTAGCTCTTGTTTGGTAAAGCTTTTCCCATATTTTAAGGTGGTCAAACTTCAACCACACATTCCAATGTGGTTGAATTAAGAGCTAATAAGCAATTTACAAAAGCTGGAATGTCCAAGGATACTAAAACGTGTGAATTAATAAATGAATTCCCAGACAGGATCGGGATGTAGATAAAACTCCATTTATCCTAGAAAGATAATTTCAAAGTGATCACTCAAAGGAGGATGATCATAGTGTCCAAGGATGTTAATCGTGTGATAGAAACTAATAACTGAATCTGTCCCAGAATTATGTTGATAGGGAATCTGAGGTTTGCTTGGAGGGATTGAAAATGAAGCGCCAAATGACAAAATAACGTAAATTAAATAGCAATTTCAAACGACGCAGGAGACAGTAAAGACATGGTTCCAAAACCGAATGAAATCTGAGTAGCAGCTGCATGTCTTAATATTAATGGCCTACCATATTATTGCCAACAGCAGACATAGATGTCGTTGTTAAATCATATATTTGCAAAACATAAGAGTTATAACAATGACGATAACCCATAAATGAACAACTCACCACGTAAACATAAGGTCATTATGTAGACGTGTTTAACATAGTACCTCTCCTCGTTCTCTTCCATCAGTGCCCTCTAAATCCATTACAAGAGTGCAAGGTTCAATCCCAACACATTGTGCCATCCATATCCCTTTTGTGGTTTGAGACCTGAGGAGATTCATATGCTGTCAGTTTATATAAATCTAATAGCTAGCAAGTGACAGCAATCTTGAGAAGCACCCACCTCCCCTTAAAAGCATCCATCTCCCTAAATTTAGTACCAAATAGGTGATTTAACAGTGTACTCTTCCCTGTCAAATCATAGAAGAATTTTCATATTAATTCATGCAGGAAAGAATTGACCAACACAATATTAACCAGTGTTTTGAAAAGCATTCGAGGCACACCCATTAAAGGTTTTCATTAGCATACGCTTTGAGTGCCCTTTATATCTTTATTTACTGAAATGCATGTCTCAGGACATCAACCATGATGGTTGAAGCTCCTTAACCAACCTTTTTCTAAACTATTTGTGCTTTACTAGCCTCTGCTTTTAGGGATAGTTTTCCGCAGGATTTTTTAGGATGCTTAGAACACAATCCAACACTAAAATTATTGAAGATTAGAGAAGAGAATATGTGAAGAGCCCGTATGTCTTACCCCTCTAACTCCTACAACTGAAGCATGATCCCCTAAGTGATATTGCAACTTTTCCGTCGCAGCAAGAGACCTGCAACATGTAGCTTCATTCTTCTTCCCTTTCTTTTATATTTGTGTTTTCTTTCAAGATTCACTTCTATTTCTAAATCCAAGAAAGCAAAATCTTTAAATAATTGGTCAGTTGTTTCATTTGTTTTAGACTTTTAACTTTAGTAGTGGATTAATGGTCTTGTTATTTTATTACTAGATTGTTAAATTATTATTTATTAATCCATTTCATGCTTTTAGTTGCACATTAGACTTCTAATTTTGTTGATATGTTCTATAGGGTATTTTCTGATGGTTCATGGTTTATTGCACGTATAATTTTTAATTTTCAAAATTATTTGAATTATTTTATTGGTTTATTTTGAAACTTACTCCTTGGCTCATGGAGGCAAACTGCCTCCATACCTGATAGCCTTTTCAACCACTGATCTGAACATAATAACCTCAATGTTTATAGCAGAATTTTGAGATGCTAAATAGAAAAGGTGGAAAAGGAAGAAAAAATACATATAAAACAAAGAAAAATGAAACAAGCTGAATGAAGAGTCATTTAAGGTATTTGATGCATGCAAAAAACCATAATCAAGTAGGCTGAAATTAACATATGCCGAAATGATGAGAAAAATAAAGAGGTGTCTTTTGAGCCATATTCATACCACTACTTTGAGGACCCATGATGGAGACTACGGCATAAGAAAGCCCACATTCGGCAAGTTTAATTTCCTTCATGAAATTATCAATTCCAGAGACATTGAAAGTACTGTCCCCATCTATGAGGTGAGTTGAACAACTTTTATCTGGACAGATGGTATAGGAATTGCATTAACAATAAGCAAATACAAAACTTGGGGCAGAACCCCTTGCTTCATACACGGAACAAATGCATAAATATATCAGGTTTCATCATATAGAATACATGCATAAATTAATTGAAAACAAAAAATAAACAAATAAAAATAATTTAAACCTTCAAAAAAAAAAGAAATTTTTTTAGTATTTCTCAAGAAAAAACATCATGACCGTTGGAAATACATGGAGATATTGTTGAAAGCAGGTGTAAAAAACCTTAACCGACTCAAGAAATGTCAGAAGCTAGGCTGAGCTTATTCCTAATTTCTATTTTCTCCACCATTTATTATGATTGCAAGATTCAAATACTTCTTTATTTAAATAATGTCGGCAAAAAATTTCAATTTCCACCTGAGCATCTTGCATGAACTCCAAAACACAGTTAAATCAGAAGGCAGCAGCCGAGTAAAATGTTCAAGTTTCAAATCAAGTATCAATCACGCTTGAATAAATAAATCAACTTAATAAAACTTGTACAAAATTAATCCAAATCAAAAAATTTAACAGAATATATTTGACCTATTTAAACAAGAAACCATAACTGAAACAAAACAAGAAACGTGCTGCGATAACAATAAATAATTACGTTGTGAAGTAAATTAAATTCTAGCCCTAACTACTTATTAAAGTTGATGATAAAAGCGCAACACTAAGTTGATCGTTTATATAATGTCAATTAGCCGGTTGTAACATGAAATTGAAACGTACCCATTTGCAAGAACGAGAGAGTTCGATCTGAGGTGATGATTTTGTGGGAACCTGAGATTGAGAGATCAATGAAATCGGGAAAGAATATCCAATCGGAGTACAGGATCTGGTGAATTAATATATTCAAGAATTCCACTACCCCTTTTGTTGAAATAGAGAAAGATAAACACAGAAGAGTGTAAAGGTAAATAGAGATTTGCAGCCTTCAAATTCTAAACTAATTCTAACGGCGTTAAGGGGTGGCAGCAGCCTCTCTGCACCGACTAGGTGCCCCACTATACCGCCCATGCACCTTTTTCAGAAAAGGAAATGCCACAAATCCTCATCGATCGAGACAGCGGAATCGCACGCTCCAAATCGAACATTCTCTAATTTACATTTGGATAGGGAGTACTTCTGACGCGCCGTGTATAGCGTGAACGTTTTGATTCGGCTTTCTGATTTCATCGTTAAAATTATTCAGCATTTGACCCCCAAACAAAAATAAAGATTTCTCCTTTATTCTTACATTCCGGTAACTTTTTTCTTTTCACTTTTCATCATTGTAAAATACTTTTTTTTTCCGCCACATAATATGGTAAGAGGGGATTCTCTACCTGATTGGGTTTGCGAGGTGACGATGGGGCTGAGAATCAACTTCGTAGTTCGTAGTATGGACGAGGATCATGATTCCTGTTCTGAGACTGTCCCGTTTGTTTCAAAAAATGACAAAAAAGCCTCATCTCTATAATAAAAATTGAAATAAATAAATAAATTTTTCAAAACATTGGTTTATGATCATATTATGCAAGTAAATCTAGCTGTCATGTATGTTAAGAAATCGATAGAAAAAATGGAAAAATGAAACGGAACTGCAAATTGGGAACCGAGCGTCCCCACCCCGGGTGGAGATAACAACAGGTCTAACCGCTAACAGGTGGATGGTATTGCCATCCCCATAGCCCATTCAATGAAGCCATAGTCTTCCAAGCAAAATATGGAATATCCAAAAATGGCTCGATGTGGTAGATATGGAATGAAATTTCACACACAACGGACCCTAAATTCAGCTTAATCGGGGTGAAGTCTACTGTATTTCTTGACAAGTCATATGATCCAATCTTTCTACTCTAACTCGGAGTATGTCCCCATAGTTCATTTTGTTCAATCGGCGCTCGGAGCTTTCTACGGGCCCCTCATCCTTTGGCCGCGAGGTCCAATGTCCAAGTCATGGGCTTGCCCACAATGTTTGTTGGGAAATTATAAAAAATCAGGTGTTTAAAAATTGTTTTTTTAAAAATCAAGTCTAAAACTTATTTATGCAAAAATCAGGTTATATTTTAAAACCCTAATTCACGATTTTTTCCCCTCTCCATTTCTCTCCTCTCTCTCTCTCTCTCTCTCTCTCTCTCTCTCTCTCTCTCTCTCTCTCTCTCTCCATCACTCCTTGAGCGGCGCCATCTCCTCCCTCCCTTCTTCCCCTCTCTCCACTCTCCGCCGCCCGCCGCCTCCACTCCCCATCCCC
>CAIGRF010230893.1:0-11278 GCA_903798235.1 Fraxinus ornus | reverse complement strand
CCCCCCCCCCCCCCCCCTTCGAACGAAGTACCATATCATCTAGTCCTCCTCCAATGATAACTTATCCGTCCCTCTTTACTCTCCTTCAAGACTCACCTCTTCCAGTGCATTAGAGGCACTACTTAGGCACAACCGCCTTAAGAACCAATTACGGATTTTTTCAACCATCACAAATCCAGCTTGGGTTCCACTAACTTCATTCAACTGCAACTCGGGATCCATTTTGTGTGTCCACATGGCAACGTTTGGTGATACCACTTGTGGGAATTGGTGGTTGCATCCAAAAAGGTTAATCTACTAAGTGGAGTAGCTCATTCCCTTATAAATTCGCGACTCATCTATCCATGGCTAGCCGACCTGAGACTTTGTCTGCACGTAACCAATACTAACTTCCACGCCAGAGATTTGCTCAACTACATGTGATAACATTCTAAGCATAAAAATATTTCCCTAAACTTCGACCACTATTAAATCATTCCTTCAGTCTCATATTTTTAAATAAATAAGATTACATCTGAGCTTTTAAACAAAAAGAAATTGATAAGAAGGCAGAAGGCAGAAGGGGACCAACAATATTATAATAAAAGGCTTATATTTTGCAGGGAAAAAATATATATAAACCCAGTAATTCAAACACGATATTTTGCTTTATCAAGAAGCACATTATGAAAATTAGATAAATAAATAACTGTAAATTATTGAAAAAAAAAAAAGAGGGAAAAAAAGAAGAAGAAGAACCTGAGCCAGAGTCAAGCCTTTGGACTCGTGGGATTTGACAAGTTGATCATACTGCAGCTTAATTTTCCTCTGAATTGAACTTGAAGATTTCATAAATGGGTACAGGCATACGAATTCTTCCTTCTCCTGTCTCTCTCCACAATTTGAATCGGGTCTCTTCTTCTTGACCCGCTTCTTCTTCTTCCTCTTCTTCTCCTCCTGGTCCGACCCGTTTTTATTATTCGGATCTTCATTTATGCATGTGTCAGATTCTTGAGGATTTTCTTGTTTCTGTTTCTGGGTTCTATTTCTGTCATAATTATCAGTATTATCTACCGGTAAAGATTGGATTTTTATGGGTTTTCCTTGTGGATTTTCATCAATTTTCTTGAAGAATATGTAGAGAGAGAAAATAAGGACAGAAAGAGTGAGAATAAAGAAGTAACTCATACAAGAGTATATAGCAATGTGAAATGGAGAAGGTGCCGCCATTGATGGGCAAGTATCCTTGAGAGAGAGGAAAATGGTGTGTACGGTGTACCCACAAGTTATATGGGTAGTGAGGGAAAGAGAAACTTAAGACTTCAGATTTGTTTAGCAGCAGGTAGATTTTTAAGGATGTGATTTTTGTTTGTATTTCTATTTTAAGGTTGTTATATAATAATCTTCTTATTCCCATGCTTCTAATTTGTTGTTACTTATAATTTTGAACTTCAATTCTAAAGTCTTGATTTTTCTTTTGTTTTAATATTATACAATATTATTTAATCTACAAGATATATTTGATATGTTTGACCGTATAATATCAAGGACATGTTTGATATAGAATTTTTAGAATGAATTTCATGAAAAATAATTTTTTAAAGAAGGTATGATAAAAAATTAAGGAGAAATTATGGTTGCACACCTAATCTCTAACAGGGATTAAGAAACAAATTGATGTAATAAAATTTATTAATTGTCATGTTTAACCTGTTCTGTCAAAATTCCAAACACACACTATCATGCCTGGTAAAATGGCACTAAAGACGTTTCCAATGCAATCGAAAGTCAATATTATTGATACAAAATTGCAAGCATTTACAAGGAAAAAGCAATTAATCAATGTAGATATTGCTTTCTTGCACATGAAAAATACTTTGATCACATCTTGTAAGCAAAGGTCTTCCACATTTAGGGATAATTGCAATAGACACTATTTGCATCGTCACAATCATTGAATCTAAAGGCCCATTGAAAAGTCGAAATAAGCTTTTGAGAATCAAAATGAGCTTTTGGACCCGTTTGACTAATTGTATGACGAAAAAATTGCAATAACGGTTCTTTAACATTTTTAATTTTTGTAGACTTTACTCCAACATTCAATTTGTGCCATCGAAAGACGAAAGTTCCTAATCTTTCAGAAGATGCACCCAAGGTCCTAATTGAAGAAAATTATCAATTTGACTGTTAGTTGACCAAAGAATTTGATTTTGGCCAAATTTAAAATGGATAAAAATGATTACTTTGTTGTTTATCCCTTAAAATAATTAAAACAAAATAAAAAGAAAAAGAAAAAGAAAAAAATGTTCATTATCTCCCTTCTTCACCACCCACCCACCCTAAACCAAACCAAAGAAACCCTTTGGCCACCACATTTGCCATCGCCATCGCCATCGCCGTCGCCATCGTTTTAGCTACTTTCGACAGCGTTTCCCACCCGTTTAATCTTCTTTTCCAATCCTATCCACACCTCCACCCAAAACAAAATCAAACCCAACCTATTTATCCCTTCTCAAACCCACGAAACCAAGGCTTGAATGTTTTCTTTTTTTAATTGAAATTGAGGCTTTTTTGGATCAAATCATGAGTGCATACATCAAGCAATTTTGGGAATGGAAATCATCTGTCAAGCAAAATATGGAATGGGAAAAATTGATGTTTTTTCTCTGGACATTGCAATTGGTGGGTTATCAAAACTTGGGGCCAAAAGGCTGTTGGTTTACCAAAATTGAAGGGCTGTTGAAGTTGCACCATTTGATTTTGAGCATTGCTACTTTGTACATAATTTTGTGTACATCAAGGTGTCCACTCCCTCACATGAGGGTGGGACCCACTTGGAGATAATATTTTTTATTTAAGTGGGTCCCACCCTCATGTGAGAGGGTAGATACCTTGATGTACAAAAAATTATGCTACTTGTACATAATTTTGTGTACATCAAGGTGTCCACTCCCTCACATGGGGGCGGGGCCCACTTGGAGATAATATTTTTTATTCAAGTAGGTCCCACGCTCATGTGAGAGGGTGGATACCTTGATGTACCAAAAAATATGTACAAGTAGATTTACTCTTTGATTTTATAGTGGTCAGATTTTGATGGGTTACAATGGGCGGAAGATGAGTTGGTGTTGTGGGACTTTGCTAATAACCATTTTTTTGTTGGGTTATTCATTTTGCTATTTATGTTTGTTGGTGGTGGTGTTGAAGTTAGCCGGTAGTGGTAGCGGCAACGGCGATTGATTTTTAGGGGTGGGGTTGGGGTTGTGTGGTAGGGAAGAAGAGAACCTTTTTTATTTTTTTGTTTGTTTATTTAATGTGGTAAATAGAGAAGTTACCATTTTGTTGATTTTAAATTTGGTCAAAATCAACTTCTTTAGTCAACTAACGATCACTCATTTAGACATCCGCTGCATAATTTCGAAAGGTTATTGACCTTCATTGGCACAAATTGAAGGATATGGTAAAGTCTGTAAAAATTGAGAATGTTAAAAACCATTGCTACAATTCTCCCTTTTATAAAAATGCTTCGTCTAGATAAAAGAGTTCTTAGAAAAAATTGATTTAATGTGGCTATCTCTAAAAGCATTTATGGAATATGAAGTACTTTTAAAAATTAATTTAAGAAAAAAAATTAAGGTGACTTCATCCAAAAGTACTTCTACATAAAACAAAAGCAAAAGTCAAAGTCATACCCGGGCCCTAAATATTTCTCTTATAACTTAAAAGCGCAAACCAATTTCAGTAGCCAAACATAGGCTAACCGTCAAACTATTTTTACACATACTATAAGTAGTACCTCACTTATTTGGCACTCATTTTTATCTATAATTTGAAGTTGCAAGCTGCAGAGGTGTAGAGAGAAATAATCGGAATTTCTCAGAGAGTAGATTAATATTGTAGGACTTTGAGCATAGACAATTGAGAAATGCATTTTCGAACTCAGATAATAAGTTGTCAATTTTACGAGACACAAAACATACAAAATGTAACAAGATAAGTGGGCGCACTTGATTCACTGTCTATTATCTACCATTGGCAACAAGAGCAATAACTAGAAGGAAATAAAAGTTCTTACAAATTAATCGAATAGCCAAAGAACATAACCATATTGTATAATTCCAATGGGCTTTTC
Source organism: Fraxinus ornus (assembly GCA_903798235.1). Taxonomy (NCBI): domain Eukaryota; kingdom Viridiplantae; phylum Streptophyta; class Magnoliopsida; order Lamiales; family Oleaceae; genus Fraxinus; species Fraxinus ornus. The sequence continues at coordinate 7,167 of CAIGRF010230893.1, read as the reverse complement.
CCAGCATATATAAAACACAAAACTTTAAGAAACATCCTACAAACTATGGCATGACAATATATGTTTATGTAACGTCGTTAGTTGGAAGTAAAGAGAGAGCCGATTGGACCAAATTTACCAATTTTGGTCCAAGACTAGCGATAGTATTAGACAGAGGTCCACAAAAGTTGACGTTTTCCCAAGAGGACGACTCCTTTTCTTGTAGTACTTGGAGTTGGCTTTCCAAATATCTTTTAAGACTGGCTTCTGAGATATTGATCAAGCTAAGTGAAGCGTTTGTGTGCATGAATCTGTTGACGAGTAACCCTGCAAGAATCTGTTGCTCTGCCTTCACAAGCTCTGCTATGAAAAATGGAAAGAGAAGTTTCACAAAAAGAAAATCGAAACTTTCTTTTCTGTTTTTTCCGCCTTCAATGGGCAGGGCTGCCTCCTGCCACTGACGACAAAAATTCCCAACCATATAGCAAAGATAGGAGAAAGTAGTGCCATATGAGGATTTAGTGATGATGGTTGATAAGATCCCTGAAGATAGTACAAGAACAAACAACTCGTGGTTCCTGACAATGTTGTTGTCTGGTATACCTCGTTCCTTCAGAATATTCTCGGCTGCATCTAAACATTGCAGCTGTATTGTTGTATATGGCTGAATCAATGCCATCTGAAGAGCTAGAAAGCAATCCACCTCAAGTGTAATTTGAGTTAGTGTACAAGCATCATCTTCATCCAGCAGCAATATTTCACAATTTTTTACTGAGTATTGATCGATCAATTTCATTACGTCCCTGTGTTGAGATAACATCACCAATTTTTTGAAGATCGTCGTCCAACAAATATGCAGGGGATGGATATAAAGGCTACTATTCTCTTTCTTTGTTTCTTTCTCAATAGATTCTTCTTGGAAGCTTTCCCACCCTTCATCCCAGTCATCATTGCTCCAGCTGTTCCCAGCATCAGTTACCTCTGCAGCTGACTCACCTTCTTGGTCTATTCCATTCCTAAAGAGCCCCTCCCATTCAGTCAGCATAGCCACCAATGTATTCACATGGGATTCAGTTGTTGCTGATTCCGATAATTTAAGAAAGCTGGAAACTGCAGATTCCACAGTACGAAGATTTTCCGGCAAAATTTCTAGGTTCGGTGAGATAGTTGAAAGCAACTGAGATGATTTAAGGGCTACCAGGGTATTTGTAAACCTGCTTGATGCATCTGGTACCGTTGGATCATCTGAAGTTTTGTTGTGATTTGCAGTTCTACTGTCCTGCAGATCATCCCAACCTTCCCAAGGCAGTACATGGACCGGAGGCTTGGAAGAAGAAACCTCTGAATTTCTCCTTCCACCAGAGACAAGCTGCATAACCTCCAATGCATACAATCGAACGTGGCTTGGCAGTTGCAAGTTATCAGAAAATATGACCATTCTATTCCAAACTGCACATCTTACTTTATGCAGATCCTCCAAATCACCCTCCAATTTACTCAAGGACGATAAAAGAAAATGTAGATTCTGGTGATTGAGTTGCCCACAACCCAATTCCTGCAAGACAGTTTCCAGTATAGTTAAATAGAGGCTAGGAAGATCATGGAAATTAACGGGTTGGAACTGTGCCGCTAGTTCAGAAAATATGTGAGATACAGCTTCAAATCCACAACTTGAGATGATCATTGCTCGGCAGAAATTTAAAGTTTCAACATCAACACCACCTCTAAGACCATAGCTCACATAGCTAATAATAGTGTCCCAACCCTGAATTGATGATACTTTTCCCCTACTAAGCAAACATGAGAAGACTTTAAAAGATGTCATAGAACATTTAGAACACCAACTTCCATCTGGAATATCCAGTGAGGCAAAGTCCTCCATATCATTCATCAGTCTGAGCCAGAAATTTAGAAGCATGATGAGGCACTCTTGCTCAGTTGAGTCACCAAATTTCTGGCGAGATTTATTCATGGGTAGGATTACACTGAAAAATCGCTTCACGATGTCCAAAACATCAGGATATTCAATATATCTGAGATACTTTCTACAAATATCATAGGTTTTCTCAAGCTCATTCAAAAAGAAGTGGAGATCTTCAGAGCTTTCAATATGAGTTTCTCTTTCAGCTTTATTTTCCAAAGTCGTTGACAAGTTCAATACATGACGTCTATAAACAGACTTCCCTGATAAAAGACCCTCAGGCGCTGTATCACCATAGAAACCGACAAGGTTCTCAACCATACTTGCCAATGCTTCCACATTATTTTCGTCAATTTGAGCACAAACTTCATCATTGAAGCAATCCAAGTTCAAATCTTGTAAACTGGCAATGTTTTTGAAGTCCAGACCTTCAATGAAGGAGACCCTGTTGCATTCTTGCTCAACAACCTTGCAGAAACAAGCTAACCCGAGAGCATTTTTATTCAGTACTTCTTTGTCAACTATAGGTGGCAATTCTTTTGACTCCTCAAGCTGAATGTAGCAGTCAGAAAGTAGGCCATAAATAAAAGCAAGCTTTCGCTTGTCATGCCCATTGATTGCAGGGTAAATGGACAACACAATGGTTTTTATTGCTTCAACAGCACAGGCAAGTATATCGCTTTTAAAGCCCGAGACTTCAGTGATGACATCATCAATGGTCCAAACATCGGAAACAAGTATAGCATTCAGGTAATACAGGAGAACCTGAAAATAACAATGACAACAAAGCACCTTTCAACAAATTAAAATGGACAGCATTATTATTGATATATGATTTAGCAACATATATGCATACCTTGGTGTGATCCAGGCAATAAGTGCGAGCTAATTCCAGAACATCCTTTATGACTTGCTTTTTCTCCAGTTTTACTGAATCAATAAGTGAAAAAACAATACTCTTCATATACTCCATATCGCCTGACAAAACGCGCGAAGTTTCAACACCAGGAATTATTTGCTCCAATACCCTTGATTTATCTGCTACACGCTTCTGTTCTTCCAATTTGACTTTCCATTCTTTCCAAAATGATGACTGTGCTTCGTGTATTTTATTGCGCTCATCTGGATTAAAAGGACAATTTAAAGATTCAGCATTCTACTGAAAGAGAGTTGGCATGTAGAAGAAAATTGAAGAATTTCCTTCATCGTCTAATAGAGACAAATAAACTCTTGTATACAGTAGATAAAGCATGTTCTCAAGATTTTACAAGCTATAAAAGCTTACCTGCACCAAGTGATTTGTGTTTCTCTCGGACTTTACTCAGCAGCAGCTCTCTCCTTTCAGCAGGGTTTTTGCATTCAATGCCATAGTTGTGTAACAAACTATATATCATCCCCACATTCATGATGCTGGAAAATTCATCGTAGTTTTTCCTAGTTCTCAGTTGTTCTTCAATAATTTCTACTCCATGAAAGGCATCGACAAGATTTAACAGAAAAGAACATCCCATGATATCTTCCCCTTCAGAAACAGGTGGTTCCATAATTGACTTTGCCAGGGAGGCAATCAAATCATCTCTTGGGATATAACCATTCCGTGCCAACCATGATAAAATAGTCGTCACCGCTCGCGTTCTTACGTTAACATGCTGTATACTGAACACTGAGCTGGAAGTAAGTTTTTTGCCAAATTCTGTATCTCGACTCAATTCGAGCAACCATGGGAGCTGTAAATGAGCAAAAGATACAAGTTTTCCATCTTCTCTAAGAAGGGATTTCCAATCATATCCATTTTCCGGTGACAAATTTTTAGCAACCAGAGAAAGTAAACTCTTCATGTCATTAAGTTGTGATATCTGATCGTCAAAACAGACGTCAACCTTTCCAGATAAATCTCCTGAGATTGAGGAACCCTGTGATGAGTAATTTGAAGGCTCTCTTCCTGTCAACATAACCAAGATTTCACATTGATCCTGCATGTCTAGATCTTTCCATTCATTTAGCAACTCACTGATTGACTCTTCATCACAATGGCTCAAAGCAAAACCTAAAAGCAGCTTTTGAGATTTTAAGTCAATGCTCTCAAGGGCATGACTTCTGGCTAATGCAGCACATAAGTCCCAAGCAGAACCATGGCCCTTTTTGGCCAACATGAGACAGAGATCAAAAGCCAATTGCACATCTCCAGCAATTGCTGCTTCTCTCGCAATAGCTTCCTGTACAGCTGATATGTCTTCCTGCGAGCTTAATCCAAGAAGTTTTGCAATTTCAACAAGTTCATCAATATTTAGATAAGCGCCACTTTGACTGGAAATTGCCAACTTAATGATTTCCATAGGATCTTTAATTTGCCTAAATGCCATTGGTAGAAAGTTCACCCCAAGATTTGGAAGTCTAACTGTGAGAGCATCAACAATATCAGCCTCTGCTCTGACATTTCTGCTGCTTGGAAAAATATTTAGACACTCCTTAGCCTTCCATATCTGATACAAATTGAAGAGATTTGTAAATTATCAAATCGTGGGTGACTTCTTTCAGACTATGAGCCCGTTTGGCAAAGATTAAAATTGAAAATATAGCCGTTATTGGGTCCTACTCGTCTAATAAAAGTCAACAATAACGGCTAGTTTTTCAATTTTAATCCGATTTTAATCTCTACCAAACGAGCTCTATATTTACAAATGACTTCTTTCAGAAACATCTATTTAGATTTCTGACTAAGCAACTGACAAAATCACCAACAAAAACAGTATATTGAAAGAGGGGATGATGGAGGTTAAATTCTCATTCTACTTTGCACCACAGTTCCAGAACAGCATAAGATATTCACCAATGATTGCACTTCTTTCGATAAAGTGAAATTTTACTAAAACAATTCCCACAGCATAATCCAATCACATACAAATTCAACAAGAAATCACCACCAAGCCGTGATGTGTAATTAAGTCATTGTTTAGCCCCCATTACTTAAAACTCATTTTCCCCCAAACTCATTTTTCAACTACACATTTCACGTGACAACTTTTTAACCTCAACTTCTATCTTAATCTACCAAAAATCTAATTTTTATCAAAAACAAGTAGGGGATAAATTATCCTTTGTTACTCATCACTATGAACAACTGACACCACCAGCGGGAAAAGCAGAACCATACATCATCCCACTAGGCACATAGTAAGAAGGTAATAGAATGGACTCTTAAAGGGAGACAATATTTACCTCCGGGCAAGTAAGACTTGGTGCTGAGAAAAAGTACTCTCGTGCAGCTTGAATGACAAGACTTTCGGCCTTATCTGGTGTCAAAGCTACAGTACTGGAACCTTTCAAATAATTCCTTGCTAGTGAAAATTTCCCTGCTTTAAGCAATGCCCTGCAGAACTCTGTCAGTATGTACTCCAGATCTAGAAATGGAAATGCCTTTTCTTGCAGAGACTCCAAATCATGCCACGTGCTTGCCCAGTCATTATCTGATTGACCTGACTGCCGACGGATAAATTTGGAAAGTAGAAGACGGATTATCTGTTTTACACCCTTTACATCTGAATGGGCATCCAGGAAGAAACTTATGGGCTTTGGGACCTAAACCCACAAAAACCATCGTCAACATTATGTAATGTATCAACACAGGCATTTTCTATCAACCACTAATAAAATGATATTAACTCAAAATGGTGTTATTAGATAGAAACAACAATCATGTCTAAATTGAAAGAAAAAATATAACACCCGCACCTGAATTTTTTGGTCTAATCATGAGAATTGAAAATTTAGGGGCTCATTCGAGGGTTAATCCACCTTCTAGGACCTTGTAGCAAATTTAGTATAAATACTAATTCCCACAAATTTTGCTCTTTTAAAAAAAGGGTTGAATGTTTGGTCAAACCCTTCTATAGAAATCCTTGATATATGTTTATGTCATATTCATGATTGACCAAACATATGGTAATGTGTAGTGTGAATGCACGTGTATATAGAATGTAGTATTCACACGAGGAATGAGGGAGAGATTCTTGCTCATTTCACAAATTTCAAGAAACAATTTCAATGTTAGAATTAATTGCCTTTCCACTATTATGGATTTTCCTTAATGATGCATGCCTAGTCTTGTCCTATTTAAACCCCTCATTCACATTCACATTCACATTCACATGCTACTACACACTATTTTTTTTTTTAGTCCAAATAATATATACATATACACACATAGCCGAGGTGGAAATTGTAAGAGGATCAAACAATTTTATTCGGGTTGTGTATGAGCCACATTATTTTGAAAGAATGTATTCTGGAATAGTAGATTGATGGAGAGTGTGGTTGAAAATGAAGGAAAAGTTATTGATGTAATGGAAAATATTATTTTATTAAAGAATGTGTGGTTGAAAATAAGTAGAAGAATGAAAATAAAAATTTTAATGTGTACCAAACAGTGACTTGGTCTCTATTATTCTTTCTTTTAAAGTTCACCGTAAATACGCTACCAGTTGAAGATAATATGTACTAAGTTGTAGTTCTTGTTATAGTTAGGGACTAGAATGTAAATTGTCCTTGTTATTTTTTCCCTTTCCTTGTATATTAGAAGTTACGTTATCAATCAAGATATCTAATTTTATCCCAATATTTCGACTTGGTATTAGAGACGGTCGTCTGAACCCTAGCTAGCGCCGATTCCGGCTACCCAGACGCAGGCGATTACCGCCGGCTGTGCGCAAGCCTGTCCCTGGGCTTTTCGCGTTTCTTCTTCTTCTATTCATTTTTTTTTCTGTTCGTGGGCTACGGTAGACGCCGACTGCGCGAACCTTCCCTGGGCTTTTCGCGTTTCTTCTTTTCACGACTACCGCCGACTGCTCGAGCCCCTCTTCTCGTTTTTTTTCTGTTCAGCCACGCCAACTCGTTGCTTGTCTGGCTTTTTTCTTAACTTAGTTGCTGCACATTTATTGTAAGCTGCCTGCTCGCCGTTTTTATTTCAAGTTGGTTTTGGTTGTGGTTTAGCACAGGTTCTCGAGTGCAGTCAGTGTCGGTCACTTCTCGAAGTTCTCAACTCAGTTACAGCATGAGTGCTTAGTGCTACATTACCTGACCTGCTCGACTGGAGTGTTCTTAACTCTATTGCTGCTTTCATTTGGGTGATTTGGAGTTTTCTTTTGCTGACTTGTAGAGATAAAACACCAGCATTCCTGAGAGGTACTCAATCCCAGCACGAACAACTATCTCTTTTTGGCATCTTTACAATGACCGATAACAAAGTAGTTACATCGTTAATTCATGAG
>CAIGRF010230836.1:2091-19254 GCA_903798235.1 Fraxinus ornus | reverse complement strand
AATAAAATGAATGCAAAATGATTATTATTTCCCCTTACAATTTTTTTTGATCTCTATATATGTAGGTTCTTTAGAAGTGAACAAGTTGTACAATTCAATTAGTAATTCATGCATAAGGAGTTTAACTTTTCCATCCGAACAACAGAAACCTTATAAAACTTTCGTGCGCCACAATATTTACAATCGATACATGTTGGTAATGTATATGCAGTACCTGATATACTTAACAAGTCAGAACTCCCTTGTAATTCAGAATTCAAATTACATGATGTTTTAATGTTTGAAGTAGAAGCATTAGAATGCTTGTGTATTGTACTTTCATGTACATGGGCAATGCCTGAACTATTATCTCTATATAACATGGGTTTGCTTATACTTCTTCGACCATCAATGCGATGAATTTGAACTCGATTATGCCAATCCCTTTTTCTTTGAGCTCGTTGTTGGCAAATGCAAGCATTATAGGACTCATTTGTATTTTTTTGAAACTCGAGGGTCCATCAGTATTTGTTTCCAAAATATCCATTAGAACAATAGATTAAGTTCTAGAACAGTTGGAAGACAAGCAAGCAACATAAATTGCAGAATGCTGTGTAAATTCATTAGCATTTGCTCTTATTTTAATATGTACCAAACAAGGCCTACATAGTATGGTAACAATGATTTTTAAAAGAATTATGCTAGGTCCGCATGATCGTTATTTTTCGTTAGCTCGATAACATTTGTTAAAGTGATCACTAAATTGAAACTACAACATAAATCAAGTTGAAGCATTTCAAAGGTGGACGATCGATCAAATTGAAATTTTGTAGAGTCGAGTGATCCCTTTCCAAATTAAGGGTGTATTCGGTAGAGATTAAAATCGAAATACTAGTCGTTATTATTTATTTTTATTAGACGAGGGAAACTCAATAACGGCTATATTTTTAATTTTAATTCGATTTTGATTCTGAAAGAATAATTACTCGTTTTACAAGTGAAAGTTTCAAGAGCTAGTGGGGTAAATGCGATAACAGTTCGAAGTTACGTCGCGCTCCGAAGGAGATCTGCCCTGTCCCTTCAATTTAGCCTTCTGTCGCGTAATACCTCTCGTCTTTCATATACGTATATACATGTTTATGGATGCATATATGTGTATTATACGCGTATGAAATTTGAGATCTGGGCTTAGAATTGAGTTTCACAAAGTAAATTATTTAAATTACGGTACAACTGTGTGCGTAATTCTCTGAATCGATTGATTTTTAAGTTCTTTTTTACTGGTTTGATATGCAGTGCCTTTGTATCGGTATTGCATTTGTTTGAATCGATAATACTTATGCTAGTTCTTTTCTTTTTTTCATCATTGTGCTAAACCTGGAGGTCACTGGTCATATATAAACATGCGAGTTTCATGTTCAATTATTAGATAAAAATGATTATTTTCTGAATTTTCTTGTTTTCGTGCGGAATATCTATAATTGTGTTTGCTAGGCGTGATAACATATTAGCTTGATAGATCCGCCTTCATTATGAATGCATTTTTTGCAATGTTGATTTTCTTTTGGCTATTGCATGTGGCTGTGGATTTGGGGTTCTTGGATGCACGTTATTTCATTTTAAATGAACTATATACGCACTACGCAGTGATTACTGGGTTTTCTTTTATGAAATAGGAAATTTATAGTAATTTAAATGTAATATGCAGATGAGAAACTTTAAACTATTTTTTCGAAAAAAGGAGAAGTCAAAAAATGAAGCCAATAATTGATAAACTTTCTCGTTTTAGTCCTAGAGTTATCTATATTCTCAATTTATCATATCAACTACTGACTTATATTTTTGGTTGCTTCCACTTCTTTGTGTTATTTACCAAACAACGAAAATTCTAGTGAACTCCAATATTTTGTTGACTTTTTATTACAATGTTCAGGCATCTGAATTTTATTTCTGTGCTGCACAGAAAAAAAAAATGGGGTTATCATTTACCAAACTTTTCAGCCGGCTGTTCGCTAAGAAGGAAATGCGAATTCTTATGGTGGGTCTTGATGCTGCTGGTAAGACCACCATACTTTACAAGCTCAAGCTGGGAGAAATCGTTACTACCATTCCTACAATTGGTATGTTCTTTCATGTACTTATTGGCCATTTAAATATGTTTTCTGTTCAGTTTTCCTCTTCTTTGATACCTAGTTCAGTGATCTACTCTTCTTTGCTCGTATTAAGGTTGCCTCTGGCTTCCATTTTACCACTTAAAATTCTATTCGTTAGCGTGCATGTATTTTTGTGTGTGATCGTGGGTGAGTGCAAGACACCCACACAGAGAGATGACCTATGAATTACACATTTGAGGGTGGGGAAGAACCAAAATTATAAGTTCCCAGTGCTCTAGTCATATATGTAGGCAATTAAAAATTCAGTGCTTCATTAACAGAACTAGTAGACCCAGTTGTTAATTAATTGTTTTATGATCCCGCTCCAACAATATTAACCTGATATTTTACTTGGTCGGTTACTGCAAATGTTGTTTGTAGCCACTGTGGTAATTATTCACCCCAGCATCAAAGCACACGCGTATATTGTATTTTACTTCCTTTTTTCCCCAGTAACAATGGAACTCATTCAAATTTACCTCCAGGATTCAATGTGGAGACGGTGGAGTACAAGAACATCAGCTTTACTGTTTGGGATGTCGGTGGTCAAGATAAGGTATATAATATTACTTCACATTCTTTTGTTTACTTTGAAAATTCTCCAATGGAATGGGCCAACTATGTTAGACCTGATAGAATAACAATATTTATTTATGACTTCATGGAAGCTCTCAGAAAATCAGTTTCTACTGAACTATCTTATCTTATTTTGTTATATTATTGATTGAGGTTTCATATGAACCTTTTAGGCTTTTAACTTCTCTTTTTTCATTCTTTTATGTTTCCATGAGGCTTGATACTATAAATAAGCGTTACTATTACGGGTAGTAATCGGTATGGTATATTTCAGATCTACTGAAATGCAATAACATTGTGGAAAATGATCATTAAGTTATACGCTTGCTTTCAAAACAGAAATATAGGCAAAGAGATAAGAATAATGGATTAGGGCCTCGTTAAATGCTTGAAGCTCTAGGTTCAAGTCACTCATCAAAGATACATGTGCACTGGAGATAAGGTAATAAATCTGTATATGAGGATCATTTTGGGGGGTAGCTGGTAGGGGGGTCGGATGTAGAAGCTCTGGACTTTCGTAGCCTGTGCTTGCTTATTCAATGAAACTGCTTTGCTTGCAACTGACTTCTTCCACTGCATCAAGTTTATATTATGTCTTGAGATAGTTGTGATTCGGTGGTAAAAGTTAGTTAAGTATCAAGCAATAGGCCTGGACATGGCATTCATGAACGTTCTTACTCATTTTCTATTATGCCATCCGAGTTAATATGTGTTGCCCTCATCTAGACCATTTTGTTATACTGGGGAATGTGCTTCATCTGTTGCATTTCCTGAAAGAAATATGGATATAATGTTTGATATCTGTAGCCTTTGTCAAGTTGCCTCAGTGCTAACTAAGAAGTTCTAGTCCTTCCAAAATCATAGCTACACCTATGTTGCTTGGACTTGGGTGCAAGAGATGAATCCTTTTTTTTTTTTGTCTTTTCTTTTTCTTTTTTAAATATAGGATATGGGGATATAGCTAAAAAATCTAAAAGTTAGACACGGATACGTTGATACAGCTTATAAATTTAAAATTACTATAGAAATTTATGTACTCATGTTTTTATATGCATTTTTCAAGGATATATATCTATATACATTGAATATTTAAGCGCCTGTTTGATGACCATTATTTGGGAAAAACAATGTTTTGAATAGTGATTTTTAAGAGAATGTACGGAGTTTTGGGTTTATGTGCAAAATATTTTATTGTGTGAATATATGGTTGAAAATGAGTAGTAGAAAAAAGAGTTTTCAAATAATAGTCAAACAGGGGCTAAATGTAACTCTAAACAAATTAAATTGCAAATTATGATACTTCTTTTGAATTTCGTTTCAAATCTAAAAAATTGAAATATACATAAGAAATAATTTTAAATACAATACCAAAATAAGAAAAATGATCCTCCTTTGACTTACAGGATCTGACAAGGATCCCATACCTTTATCCTTCGGAGAATCAGAGCAACATAGAGCTGCACTACTATCTTTGAATAGTCAAATATACTTTTTCTTGAAATGCTATTGCCTGCATTTTACTTAATTTAGTTAATTAACTTTCGAAAAATGTTTGCTTTGGGTCCCTATGTGACGGAAACTGCCAATGTGGACGTCAAAACCACACCTTTGAAAGGTTGGGGAACCGCACTTTTGTTATGTTAAAAATTGTACCGTTTGACTGTTTTATCACATTAAACATTGTTATAATAATAAGACAGTTTGACTTTCACTGTTGCAAATGACGTGGCAACTATGGGACTAAGCAAGTAATTGATAAGATGAATATAATTAAGAATCTTCTGGAGAAATAACAATAATAGATGATTTTTACCACTCGGTGAGACGGTAACTTTTTTTGGGTCTACATCCTATTCGATTGTTGCTTATTCAGCTTATGCTTATTACACCAACAAAAGTAAAATGTCACCTGCTTATGTAAATGGCTACTACTATTCCTCCCCTTATCATTTCCCAAACACAAATAATAATGTCCTCCCATTATACAATCCTTTTGGGGTGCAAAAATTAGATGCCAGATGTTGGGCGTTGTACTGTAAGTTGAATATTGCCTTGAACCTAGCCCCACATTTGATTTTAGAAGCGAAAAGATAGAACAGAGTTACATGGATCAATCTGTGATGTTTTAATGATTATTTTAAATGGTACTTGGGGCATGTATAAGCACAAATAATTTCTTAAATTTTTCTGTTGTTGCATATGTGCTGTCATTTGTTTAACTAAAAGTTCAGTGTTTCCAAAATTTGAATACTATGTCTGAGTTTACTCTGAACTCCATTTATCCAGATTCGACCATTGTGGAGACATTACTTTCAAAACACTCAAGGACTCATCTTTGTGGTTGATAGTAATGATCGAGATCGTGTAGTCGAGGCTAGGGACGAGCTGCATAGGATGTTGAATGAGGTAATCAAATTAATCTTTGCGACGTGCTTCTTGTTGTTGTTGGTATTTAGTACATTGAAATTAGGCTGTGATAAATATACAAGACAAGAACTTGGAGATGGATCTAGAAAATGTAAGAATTGCTTATTCAATTCATCACTTTCTTAATGACTCGCTCAGTTGCTTGACTGAGGTATCAGAGTATTAGCAGAGGCTATAAGGCCCGTTTAGTTAATTGATGCAAGAAGCATATCGTAGGTTTTTTACTGCCTGATTTTTGACAGTGATATTGAACTAATGCCTGTATAGGATGAACTGAGGGATGCCGTGCTGCTTGTATTTGCAAACAAACAAGATCTTCCAAATGCTATGAATGCTGCTGAGATAACTGACAAGCTTGGACTTCACTCCCTCCGTCAACGTCATTGGTCTGTCTGTCTCTCTCTCTCTCACCTATTTTAAAATAAGAGAAGTTTTTGGCAACTTGATCTGCATGTACATCCACATGGTTTATTTCAACTGCTGAGGGCTTCCCTTTTTTTCACATTTCTCGCAGGTATATCCAGAGCACATGTGCAACTTCAGGGGAGGGGCTTTATGAGGGTCTAGACTGGCTCTCCAACAACATTGCTAACAAGGTAGGCCAGTCGGATTGCCCTGAAAGAGCTTATTCCGTTGGCTTAGTTCTTATTAAGCTGATTGCTAGCCCTTATGATCTTTTTTTTGACCCTAATGCAGGCCTAAACAAGGCATTTTCTTCAATGATTTTGATAGCCGAATCCTTGTTGAAGTGGAAATTCTTTCCCGTTCTGAGTGCTTTTTATCACGTTCATCTTTGCTTTACTAGAGCAATCTGTTTTCTGTGCTTAATTTCGTTTTTCATGGAGATCGCCTCTATCGTGAGGTAGATTTGTATGGACAGTGGACTCCTGTAATTACTGCATTCCTGTTTATGCTATAATACCAGCACGTTTCTTTATGTTTTGTCGATATAATTATACTTTTTACCTGGCATGGTGGATAAATTGGAGATTGGCAAACAGTAAATATTGATATTGTTGGCTTGCTGAATCCAGGACCACCATAATGAGTAATGGTGGTGACATTTTTTAGTACATACAAAGAGTTGTCATATCACGAGGGACACTTTAGAAGCTTTGAATTCGAATAACGGTTACTCAATCGGTATCTTCAACAATTCTTGGGCTAGCAAGACCCTTTTTTGGGTAGCTTGTCACAGTCTAATTGAGGGGGCCCAGTGTTGAGCTTGAATGCTCCGGACCTTGGTGGTCTCGCTTATTTTGACGTCCCTATTCATCTACTGGACTCGAGCTTGTTATCCTAATAATGTCAAGTTACACTATCCCATCTACATCCGTATGCCACCAACTATTTTTAAGAGATTTGATTAGATGAAGAGTTCGATTGCAACGGATAATCATGATACCTTAGACCATCATGACTTTTCCTTGATTGGTTGCCATGAGCAGTGTAACCACTCAAGGGGAATACCTTATTAATCATATCATCATGAAGTTTTCAAATGGTGTCTCAAGTCGGGTTGTATTGATGAAATCTTGAATTGACCTTCTGTGCTGATCTATCTGGCCTCTCCAATACCACTCAAGGGCAACACCTTTTTATTAACATGATAATGAAGTTTTCAAATGACGTCTGATGTGTCAAATTGTATTGGAGTCTTGAATTGACCTTCTGTGCCAATCTATCCGGCCTCTTTGATACCACTGAAGGGCAACACTTTTTTATTTATATATCATAATGAAGTTTTCAAACAAAGTCTCATGGGTCAGATTATATCGATGGAGTCTTGAACTGACCTTATGTGCTGATCTATCTGGCCACTCCAATAAAAAGGCTCCTTTGACCAAGTCAAGGTGAACTCTCATGTGATTCGATGTTGATTTTCAAATAGGCACAAACAAAATGAATTGCTTAATAGTTTAAAGCAAAATGTTGGCAAAGCAATTAAATAGAACCAAACGTTTTTGAGAAATAGTTAATAAGTTGCCCGTATAGAAAACCCCTGCCGTATGCGCTGTTATATCTCTACAAGACTGCAAAAGAAAAGTCCAAATCACCTAAATGAAAGCAGCACTTCTTAAAGATTCTCAATGCAGTTTTCATCTTTCTCTGTTCATCTGTACACACATTCAAACGACGGTAAATGCTGATTGTATGGTAGACGAGAACCGAGAAGCAAGGGTCTGGGTGGCAAACGCTTGAAGCTGCTTCTTAGCATCTGGAATCAACGGAATGGAAAATATTAGTGCTCAAGGAGATGCATATATACACACAAATGTATATCTAGGAGTCGTGCTAACTTTACTACACGTACATATTTTTCCATGACAAAACTGCCTAGAGGTTGAGGTGTAATATAATGGCATTATAAATAAATAAAGCTCAGGAACTTGGAAGAATTCTCAATTCCCACTAGTAGTTAGAGCTTCGCCAAAAATTTTGTATTAACACATTTTGCATTCATCTATATAATACTCAATTCTCCACTAGAGGAGAGACTTTGCATCTCTCCACAGAAAGAGATCGACTTTTGTACCAAAGATTTCTTGTGCAATACAATGAATATAGAAAGACGATTGCAACGGAAGAAAACTAGAAAAGAAAATACTAGTACACAGATTGTGTTGTGAAATCTGCAGTCTGCCTACCGGTGGTGGAAACAAATGGCTTGATTTCCATCACAAGATCACAAAAGTTATTGTGGGCGCTACGTGGAGTGAATCAATAACAATGTGTTAGCTCCAATTTTGAAAAAATAACGTTTTGAGTATTTACTCACAATGCATATGGTGATTCTGTGGCAGGTGAAAGAGAGAGAGATTAGTGGAAAGGTTACTGGTGCTAGGCTGGCCGAATGGGGTTTGGGTTGGGCACCAAGATGTTGGATTTCATACCATAGAATTAACTCGAACCACAATAGGGACAAATGTTCGTAAAAAAAACAGGGTCAATATCACTGGCTGATAATTTGAGAACTAAACCCATGACGAGAGAGAGATGCCCAATGGAGAGTGCAGATGCCTAGTAGGATATAGAAAGATCATCCTTTCTTACTAGTTTGAATTACACAAACGCCCTCAACGTTGCTCTGTAAGGTACTAAGATAAGTTCAACCAGAGGAAAAATATGTCAGACAAAATCAGTAACATGCTTATTCCTTACCAGAGTTAGTCAACAATACATGTACACATATATATATACACATGCACGTGCTTGTGTGCCCCATACAAAAGTAAACTACACAACATACAATTTAGTGTTTGTTTGGGTTTCATTATAATCTCCTTATAATTTGAAGTCAAAGTCAAAATTTTAATCACATATACACAACTACTAACCACTTAATATACACATTTCATAGAACCCATTACTCTACTTTATAATAAACCCAAAAATGCTCTTAAATGTATTTACAGGTTTGAAACCTATAAAGGTATCTCTTCTTGCATGAATAGAAAGATAAATGGACCAAATAGTGCAGAAGTAGCAGTTGGTGTCAAAGTGTGATTGGGTGCCATTAATGGAACTGACAAGCTATAATTTGCAGCCAGCACTATATTACTCATAATGTCATAAATAAAAGTGTATACACAAGTATATCAAACATTATATCTGGAAGAAACATGTTGAAAACTGATGAAATATAAAGGTTAGATCAGCAAGTCTACACACCTTTTCGGCATTTAGTAAAGCCAACAATATTTGCAATGCTGAGGGTCAAACAAACTCCAACAACAAGAAGATAGTCAGCTTGAAACCTTATGAGGGAAAATATCCCAAGGAAGAGCCACAAAACAGCCTACAAGCACAAGCAATATCATTTAGCTATGATAGAGAATATATGAAATATTTCTCAAATCAACTTTACAGAAACAACTGGGTTCAGTCTAGGTGTATCGAAACCACCAGATATGATAACGTAGGATCCAAATCTAAGTAATGCTTTTAACCAAATCTGGGATAGCCATATGCGTGTCAAAGAAGCTAATTCTCTAGATGACAAAGATGGCTAGGAGGCAAACATCTTTCCAGAGAAATTGCACATCTATAACATGTATTGGCATAACTCTTTTCAAAATTCTACGAATTAATTGAGTTGAATATTAAAAACATGGGGTCCTATGATATGCTTTAATACAGATCTATACTTACAGTAAGGTATAAGGTCCACCAGAACAGCCATGAATCCTTCTTATTAATCCGAGCCAATGACTAAGCAGGGGAGAGCAGGAAATTGGGTAAAATGTAAGTCAGAACAAGTGACATAAGCAACATATGAATTCAAGATGTAGAGACTGAAAGTATGTACAACCTTTAAATATATTGAAGGTATCACCAATATCAAATATGCAAATTAAGGTTGTGTGAAACATGATTACCCACCTCTTGATCAAGGCATTCAAATTTCCACACACTCTCACCCTCATCGTTTATTTCATTCCACCATCTTAAACCAACCAAGATGCGTCCACTCACATTCTTGACCACCCAAAAATCAAGAGCAGCTAGAAGTACGGTAACAACAAAAATAATGACAAAGCTATCAAAAAATAGAGCTGAAAGAATGTAAAATGCCAAAGCTGCAGCCTGTCAAATGGAAGAATTTAACGTTATCCAGTACTAAAATTTGCAAATAGAATTAACATCACAAAATAAGATATAAATGACCTTGAAAAGCACGTGGAAGAAACATATATTTGGATGAGCATAATTCTCCCCTGCAGGCTGAGAACAGAAAGAGAGAAATTTATGATAAGCAATCTGGCAATGTTACTATTCATTTATTTTCAGTTTGTTTGAGAGGGGTGTTGGGAAGATAGACCATCAGTGAGTCTATTAGATAATGCGATGGTATTTCCCCATCCAGATGCAACAGAAATCCAGAGTTCTGATTTTTAGCCATATTGTATATTCCAAATAATAGAACTCCATAATTCTAATTCTTGNAGTACACAGATTGTGTTGTGAAATCTGCAGTCTGCCTACCGGTGGTGGAAACAAATGGCTTGATTTCCATCACAAGATCACAAAAGTTATTGTGGGCGCTACGTGGAGTGAATCAATAACAATGTGTTAGCTCCAATTTTGAAAAAATAACGTTTTGAGTATTTACTCACAATGCATATGGTGATTCTGTGGCAGGTGAAAGAGAGAGAGATTAGTGGAAAGGTTACTGGTGCTAGGCTGGCCGAATGGGGTTTGGGTTGGGCACCAAGATGTTGGATTTCATACCATAGAATTAACTCGAACCACAATAGGGACAAATGTTCGTAAAAAAAACAGGGTCAATATCACTGGCTGATAATTTGAGAACTAAACCCATGACGAGAGAGAGATGCCCAATGGAGAGTGCAGATGCCTAGTAGGATATAGAAAGATCATCCTTTCTTACTAGTTTGAATTACACAAACGCCCTCAACGTTGCTCTGTAAGGTACTAAGATAAGTTCAACCAGAGGAAAAATATGTCAGACAAAATCAGTAACATGCTTATTCCTTACCAGAGTTAGTCAACAATACATGTACACATATATATATACACATGCACGTGCTTGTGTGCCCCATACAAAAGTAAACTACACAACATACAATTTAGTGTTTGTTTGGGTTTCATTATAATCTCCTTATAATTTGAAGTCAAAGTCAAAATTTTAATCACATATACACAACTACTAACCACTTAATATACACATTTCATAGAACCCATTACTCTACTTTATAATAAACCCAAAAATGCTCTTAAATGTATTTACAGGTTTGAAACCTATAAAGGTATCTCTTCTTGCATGAATAGAAAGATAAATGGACCAAATAGTGCAGAAGTAGCAGTTGGTGTCAAAGTGTGATTGGGTGCCATTAATGGAACTGACAAGCTATAATTTGCAGCCAGCACTATATTACTCATAATGTCATAAATAAAAGTGTATACACAAGTATATCAAACATTATATCTGGAAGAAACATGTTGAAAACTGATGAAATATAAAGGTTAGATCAGCAAGTCTACACACCTTTTCGGCATTTAGTAAAGCCAACAATATTTGCAATGCTGAGGGTCAAACAAACTCCAACAACAAGAAGATAGTCAGCTTGAAACCTTATGAGGGAAAATATCCCAAGGAAGAGCCACAAAACAGCCTACAAGCACAAGCAATATCATTTAGCTATGATAGAGAATATATGAAATATTTCTCAAATCAACTTTACAGAAACAACTGGGTTCAGTCTAGGTGTATCGAAACCACCAGATATGATAACGTAGGATCCAAATCTAAGTAATGCTTTTAACCAAATCTGGGATAGCCATATGCGTGTCAAAGAAGCTAATTCTCTAGATGACAAAGATGGCTAGGAGGCAAACATCTTTCCAGAGAAATTGCACATCTATAACATGTATTGGCATAACTCTTTTCAAAATTCTACGAATTAATTGAGTTGAATATTAAAAACATGGGGTCCTATGATATGCTTTAATACAGATCTATACTTACAGTAAGGTATAAGGTCCACCAGAACAGCCATGAATCCTTCTTATTAATCCGAGCCAATGACTAAGCAGGGGAGAGCAGGAAATTGGGTAAAATGTAAGTCAGAACAAGTGACATAAGCAACATATGAATTCAAGATGTAGAGACTGAAAGTATGTACAACCTTTAAATATATTGAAGGTATCACCAATATCAAATATGCAAATTAAGGTGGTGTGAAACATGATTACCCACCTCTTGATCAAGGCATTCAAATTTCCACACACTCTCACCCTCATCGTTTATTTCATTCCACCATCTTAAACCAACCAAGATGCGTCCACTCACATTCTTGACCACCCAAAAATCAAGAGCAGCTAGAAGTACGGTAACAACAAAAATAATGACAAAGCTATCAAAAAATAGAGCTGAAAGAATGTAAAATGCCAAAGCTGCAGCCTGTCAAATGGAAGAATTTAACGTTATCCAGTACTAAAATTTGCAAATAGAATTAACATCACAAAATAAGATATAAATGACCTTGAAAAGCACGTGGAAGAAACATATATTTGGATGAGCATAATTCTCCCCTGCAGGCTGAGAACAGAGAGAGAAATTTATGATAAGCAATCAGGCAATGTTACTATTCATTTATTTTCAGTTTGTTTGAGAGGGGTGTTGGGAAGATAGACCATCAGTGAGTCTATTAGATAATGCGATGGTATTTCCCCATCCAGATGCAACAGAAATCCAGAGTTCTGATTTTTAGCCATATTGTATATTCCAAATAATAGAACTCCATAATTCTAATTCTTGTTTCGCCTCTTCTTCCACCAAGACCTATGCTTTCCTACCTACACGTGCTTGACTTAATTGTTGGTTTATTTTATGCATGGAGAAAGGGGGCATTGGAATGGTCTTATCTACATACAACTACCATGGATGAAAGTTTTCTTCAAGCAAATATAGAGTTCAGGAAATGCCAATTTTATATATAAACCAGTTCTAATGATTGTAGCCTAGATCAATAGAAATCGAAGTATAATAGCAACCACTGCCATAATCCCAACCTATCCTCAACCTAGGACAACACAGATTGTGTGCCTTTCCAACTCTCACATTAATCTCCCTCGACGAAGAACCTCAAACCCCTATGCTTTTACCCTCATAAAAACATCATAAATAACCTTTTTCCAGTTTTGAATCCCCACCTCAAAAAAAATAAAAAAATCTCCACATTCTTAATTATAGTAGCTTTCCACCTCAAACTATAATTTTAGAGTCCCTATGTTCTTAATCATATTAATCGTGTTAAGCACGAGATTTTCTCAACAAATAAACGGGTATCTGAAACATGAGATTTTCCCCTTGTTAGCAATAAAATTACATTGAATATGATTGCTTTAACCGATGTTCTCTCAAAGGTCTCGCAATTTCCAACTCCCCTTTTCAAATACAATAATCGGAGAAAAAATGCGAATTGGAATCTCGGCATCTTTGTATCTTCACAGTCGTAACCATGAATCCAACAACTACAACCTTTAATTAATTCAGAATTCGAATCCCAATAGTATGAAGTACCCAAGAACTATTTGGGTCCAAAAATTAGATTTAATATCTAAAAATAGATTCAAATAACAGATCTACAACATAAACCCAAGTCAATGACATTCTATACTACGTTTCAGAGTGATTACAATAATTGGAAAATTTTAACATGCACGGTAGATATAAAGAAACCATTATACTATGAATTTTATCTTGAAATTATGTCGGTGAGTATCTGTGGAGAAAGCAATGAATGATGAAACTTACAGGGTTCAGATCCATTTCTGGAAATTTAAGCTGCTACCCTCTTTTTTCAGCGCTCTATGTACGTATCGTCTCAAGTTCTACGCAGAGGACCAATTCAATTAACCGGGTATATATATAGATGCATTGAAAGGAGATCACGGTTGATTGTGCTTAACATAATTTATTTTTAAGTTACTTATTTTTGTCAAATAACATTATGTCATAGGACTTGAAAGATCCCCATTGGAAAAGCTAGCTAATGTAATTGGAGAATTGGAGCCTATATAAATTTCACAAGGGAAGCTCATACTTTCGATGTGAGATCTAGATTCCCATAAATCTCACTTAAAATCATGACAAACCATCACGTTTTTTACTCGACAACTACGTCGAGTAGGTGCCCATACACCCTAAGTGGTAATCGAGATCAGAAGACATGATGCTTGTTCTGATACCATTGCTATAGAACTTGTAAGAGCCCGACCCGACCACAAACGTTAGTCAATGTGGTTGAAAAACTCAAGCTATATAAACCCCACAAATGAAGTCCATGCTTCTGATGTGAGGTTCCCTTACACCCTAAGTGGTAACCGAGTTCAGAAGACATGATGTTTGTATTGATACCATTGCTATAGAACTTGTAAGAATCATACCACAAACATTAGTCAATGTGATTGGAGAACCCAAGCTATATAAACTCCACAAAGGAAGTCCACACTTCCGATGTGAGATGTAGATTTCCACAAAATCCCCCTGAAAATCATGACACATTAATTATTGTAAAATAAGACAAGAAAGATAAATATAAAAAAAAAAAAAAAGAAGAAGAAGCCAAGAATTTTTCTAAATGATGTTTGTAACATATATAATTTCTGACTGATGAAATTAAGGTAAGGGTTATGGACATCCATCAATTATTATATTTATGAAAGTTTTGTTATAATCTTATTAGAAAAAAATTGTGAAAAAAAAAAAATCATAATTAAAGAAAATAGTACATTATTCTTTTGGATATGTCATGATAATTGCCTCGTTAAAAACTTTGCACAAAAATTAAATGGAACAAAATCTCAATGAAGGAAAACAAACACGATTCGTAGTTACCTCCCTCGTGCTAATGTCACTTGAAATCTCTAAATCAATGCATTCCAATCCTGTTTATCTGCTTCTCAAGTGTTGAGGTAAAATATTGCCTTCACGAACAAGTGTGTAATGTTATCATTTGAACGAAATGGCTCAGGATTAGTATTACCACATTTATTGAGTGTCATCAATAAAATTGCTTCATTGATTGCAATAGTTAAGCATGATTCCCCACAATCTCGCAGCATCACATGTGAATGGATTATATATTTAATTCCACTCCAACTCTTCTGCATCATAGAAGATCTATATTTTGCTAACAACTTCCCAGCAAATGTCATATCCAATTGAGTACTACTAGCAAGACATAATAAATCACCTATTGTACTAAGTGTATGTTTGGCATTCATTACTTTATTTTATGATTTGCTACGGGACTATTTTCAACCGCACGTTCATACAATAAATTATTCTACATATATGTCAAAAAAATTTCCCCACTTTTTAACTAAATATTCTCTCAAAAATCACTATTCAAAACTCTTTTTTCTATAATAATGGTTGTCAAACAGGCTCTAAATATACGTTGGGGATTTTACGCAGAAAAACGTGCATACATCATATTCTACAACATATCTTTGCATGAAAACGAACAAAGTTTCAACAACCAAATATATGAAGATGAATTCAAGTCTTTCCATTCTTCATGAAAGTCATTCCATTCTTCGATTCAATCCTTTCAAAAATCAAAAGAAAGTTAGCCTTTTCATTAATCGAAACAAAAGTTAAAAGAAACCATAAATAGAAATGCAAGTGATAGAATTGGTCGATGCAAGTGTTTGATACTTTCTCCTTAAAACGAATTTGCCCCGCATCAGTGCTAACGAGTTTTTAATAATTTCCCAAATAGGAGCACTCCAAATTACGTAAACCATGAACTTGAAACATAATTTTCTCTCTTCCAAGAACATGATTTTTGATGCAAGAAAACTATGAATTCTTGAGAGCTTTGATGCAGTGTAGTCAAGAATGATAATATGGAATGATTTTACAGCAACAAGAGGGTCCGATTTAGAGAGGATGAGGGACTGTGGCTGGAAAGACACGCCCCAAAATTCAGCATTTTTTTAATGAAAGGTCGTTGCCCTTCACAATACTTGCATGTCGTCGGCTGTGTCGCTCGAGCGTCCAAAGTAGTGGGCTTGGCACTCATCAGCGCCAGACTGTCACTCGAGCGACACCTCTAGATGTTGATTCCCAATTTTCCTCATATCTTTGGACAACAATTTCTCTTTCATTCGAAATTGATTTTGAGATTCCAAGTATATCAAGATCATCTACTCAACGAGTAAAATAAATTAGTCTATTTGCTTTCGTAATTTGACTATCGGATTACGTTCGATTATTTGTCTGAAAGTGACACAAAGTCATATTTTCATGATTTTACTTGACCAAATTTAACTAACTTTAAACCAAACTAAACAATATATGTAAGTCGGGATTAAGTATCTTTGTGTTATCTTTTCGAAATAGAAAATGGTATTTTTCTCATTATGCGAACGACAACCATTGTGCTATATTCAATGGATGTGCGTTTTTTTTTATATAGAATTGTTTTAGGACATTTTCTATACAAAAGCATGAACAACAATTCTAAGTAGTTTGAAAGCTCTTCGTGAGTTTCAATAATTTATTAACATAAACATCAATGATTGTAAATTCATATCCCAAATAAAAAAAAAATTATTCTTGTACCATTTTTTAGCCAAATATTTACAAATCACTTGTCTAGTTTGCAGTCCATGTACATTGATCCAATAAGTTCTCTGAAAACTTAAATTACAAGGCATATTATCGTATCATCATCAAACACCATATAAAAAAATTAAAACCACATCTATTAGACTATTTCGTTCATCGCTTGGCTAATGATTCGTCGAAATAGAAGTGTCAAATTGAACGGGCCTAACATGACCGGCATAGGATCTGCCCATTAAAATTGACTTGTGAACTGGCCAACTTCCTGAGTGTATATGCCCTGTCCCTTGTCTGAGGTATTCATTGTACCACAGAAAACTTAATGTTAAGAAGGTTACTAGGTTAGGAATAATGCTTCCCAATCTTCTCAAACCTATGCTCAGTCCTTCTCTTTTCTTTCAGCCAAAGAAACCCGGTTTCTTTCGTGTAACCACATTCTTCAATGTCATGTAAAGGCAGGAGGCCATTTGGCAAGCTGAATTCTGTGATCAAGAACTTCAATCTTACTTGACAGATACTGTTTCCATGGTAAATTTTAGATGCATGTACGGGCTCTTTTCCCATCTGTCACCAGAGACATTTTGGTTTTTAAATGTCATCTTGCTAGCTCCTTTGCTCCTAGCATGTTAAATAGAGTTGGTTTATATAGTTGAGAGCCTAGCAATTTTGCCCTGGCTTCGTGTGGAGCTGCCAATATACCCTTTGACACTTTGACGCTAATGGCTAAGTCTATACATTTTTGCCTTCTTTTTGGTTTACCTTTGAAAGAAAACTTCAACTAACAGCTCATAAATAATACATTATTATTAATAAATATAATTATGGATACAATTATTGATTTGGTGCAGCATATCTAGTATGTTAGAAGTAAAGTTTAGTTATTTGACTTGCATGCGCTTTGGGAGTTTGATGGTATTTGGACACCTA
>CAIGRF010230825.1:0-14999 GCA_903798235.1 Fraxinus ornus | reverse complement strand
AAGTAGCTGAAACCCTTATATTTGTTTATTATTTGCATCTTCATTCAATGTGTGATTTGTTAGAAAATAACTCAAATCAGTTTGTTCTGATACCACTTGTTGAAAAATTACGTACTGAATCGATACCACTTATTAGTAAATAAAGGAATGAGAATAATATGGCAATATAAAAATCAAATAAGAAAACATACATGGTAAAAATATACCATAGATAGAAGAAGAGAATTAATATCAATAATGGAGGATTACAGATTATTGTGTCAGATGTAAGAATTTAATTTTTCTAGAGATTTACTCTATATAGTGCAAGAAGAGTCTAAGATGTGGTGGAGTTCGACTATAATTAATTATATACAATAATGGAATGTTTGGGATAAAATAAGATTCAAAAATTGCAAAAAAAATGCAAATAGATTTTTGTCGGATAAGAGTAGCGATCTCGCGGCTATCGAGTGTCGAAGCTCTTGTTCAGGGCACTCAAGTTGGACCAAGGTGCATAGCGAGCGCCATTTCGTCATTTCCTTTTCCTTACCTGATTTCTTCTTCTCTTATTGTAAATTGAACTCCTTCAAGTATTTTTCAAGTCCAAGACAAATTTTGAAATCCCAACATTACTTCTAAATTAAATTCTAGCTAGAATTCACAAATAGACTTCAACTATAATTCTCAAGTCGACTTCAAATAGAATTCCAAATAGTCTTTCAAACAGAATTCCAGTCACACCCTAATTCTAACAAGTCTTCACCTTGAACCAAATTCTACTATAATGAACAAAATTTCAAAAAAAAATATCTCTACATGGAGAAATTTTTTACTGCAATGAATAAACTTAACTCTTCAACCAAAAACTCTCTATTGAAATTCCTCCAATAGAAAAATTCGCCACTTCTTCCACAAAAACCAACTAGGGCAGACTCAATAACAGAATTACCTTGGGAGCAAAAGTTGTTCGAAATATCCCCAGAAGCAACACAATCACAAATAACTTAATAATTACCAAGCATGGTAGAAACATATCATGTAACATAATCAACATAACCAAATGCTTCTATGGAAGGTTCTTCGCTAAACTTAATACCTTCAATTGCACTTAAAGCATAAGCAATAAAAACAGCTTCACCGTACCTTTGTGGAGGCTAATAACTCTCGTGGGTCTGAATCAAACAATTGAATACAATGGCACCGCCGGTAGTGGAGGCAAAGCAGCGTTACACATAACTTCTGAATCGACTAAGATATATTATTTAATATGGACCCTAAACCAAACTCAAATGTATTGTACAAACTCAAAGTCCACCCCAGTCTCCTAACTTCTATTGATTAATATCCAAAGATTTTGTGAAACCAAGCAAGACATATAACTAAGTTCAATATAACACAGACACCTTTACTAACTTTCCGGACTCCACTTGCACAAGTGTACTTGTACCTTTTTGAATAAAAAATATTCAATGAGATAAGATTTTTCTTCAAATTAGGAACATGTCTCGTATCATCAAGCATCGTCTTGACAGTCCCATCCAACATCTTAATTCTTATCCTTTCAATGCTAGCTATCCTACAATGTGAATTATTTTTCATTACCATAACACCTTTGGAAAATGTTTCATATGTTGAAAATGAATCCCGATTAGGAAATGTACGAAAAGTGCAAGTTGTATCAATAATCCAATTCTCGTCAAGTTTGGAGTCGCTATCAGAAATAACTGAAAGTTTACCATCTTTGTAGCAATCTTCTGCAATTCTGGCTTCACCTGAAGTTTCTGATTATTTTTCATTCTGATTTGCATCAGCTAATTTTTCCTTCTTCTGCAACTTATTAACAATACTTTCTAATGTGTCCCATCTCTTATAATAATTACACTTTATTACTGTAATTAGACCTTAATGTGCCCCTCACATAACCACTATCAGCAACAAGACCATCTCCATGAGCTTCAAATCCAATGAGATGTTTCATCTTCTCATTTGAAAATAAAGCATCATAAACTTCTTCAATGATGAGAGTATCACGATTGTATAAGATTATGTCTCTAAACGATATGTACGAAGCGGACAGCTAACACAATAATATCAACCCTAAATCCTCACCTCCAAGGTTTCCAAATCAACGATAATTTCCTTAAAATAGCTACATGATCTTCTAATGATGTACCTTCAGTCATACCATGAGAATACAATCGTTGTTTATGATGCAATTTGTTTGTTAGACTTTTCGTCATGCATAATGCTCCAATTTCAACCATAATGTAGATATGATTTTCTCTTTTAAAACGCTTTGAAGAATATTATTCGAAATATGAGGATGTATTTGTGATAGGACATTTCAATCCTTACTTTGTCTCTCTTCCATACTCCAAGTTGAGGGTATATTGTCAAATCTCAACAACACGTCATAAAAGTATATCAGAGCGAGCATTGCACACATTTTTACCTGCTAAAACAAAAATCTAGTGTTGCGATCCAATAACGGAATATCACACTTCATAATTGCCATTACAAAAAAAAAAAGCCTCAAACTGAGTTGATCAAACCTCGCTCTGATACCACTTGTTGAAGAATTACATATCAAACCAATATCGCTTATTAGTAAATAAACGAACGAGATTAATATAGCAATATGAAAATCAAACAAGAACACAATATTTACATGATAAAAATATACCACGGACAGAATGGGAGAATTGATTAATATCAATAATGGAGAATTACAAATTATTGTGTAGAATGTAAGGATTTAATTTTTTTAAAAAGGTTTACTTCTCATGTATTTAGTGCAAGAAGAGCTTAAAATGTGGTGGAGTTCAACTATAATTATATCTATACAATAATGGAGTGTTTGAGATAAAAATAGGATTCAAAAACTGAAAAAAAATAAAAAATGAGAATAGATTTTTCCCGGGTAAGACCGTCGCTCGAGTGCCTGTCTCTCGGCTATCGAGCGGTGGCCGACTGCTTGAGTGGCCGCCTCGTGGACATCGAGCGTCGAAGCTATTGTTTTGTTTGCTCGAGCAAGACCAAGGTGCGTAGCGAGCTCCGGTTCGCAGTTTCCTTCTCTTTGCATGATTTCTTCTTCCCCTATTCCAAATTGGACTCCTTCAAATATTCTTCGAGTCCAACACAAATTTCAAAATCCCAACATAACTCCCAAATTGAATTTTAACTAGAATTTACAAATAGATTTCAACTAGAATTATCAAGTTGACTTCAAATAGTCTTCCAAATAGAATTCGTGTCACCCCCCTAATTCTAACCTAACTTGTCCCTGAGATTGCAAAATTTAAAAGGGAGATTGTAGAGTCCAACGTCAAGCAGTGAGATTTTCTTGGAATAATGAGCAGTTGTAAACTGCGACTGTAATGTTCCTGAAAGTTAGAGAGATTCAATTTTGTTCCAATTTACTGGTTACAGATTTTAGACAGACTGAAAAACGTCTCATTTGGTAGGTCATATAACAAATTTGCAAGAATAATTTTCCTTTTTAAAAGTCACTTGAATCTTGATCCTTCAGATTACACAATTGATTACCATAAGATTGATTGGCGAGTCCTCTCTATAGAACTCTTTGGAATTGTTGGAAGGAGTGGAACTCGAATCGCTCTAGAAAACTTCAGGAAATGAGAATGAAAGAAATTTGAAGACAGTTTGACCTGCTTTCCTTTCCTGTCCGTAAATGGTCAGCTCCACTAGTTAGTTAATCAATTGAAGCTATATGTTCATGCGACTCTAAAGATGGCGACGATGGGTATGGTTTTGGTCACTATTCAACCATTGTAGCTTAAATGTTTTGCTATTTCGCAAGATCCATCCATCTCCGTGCTAGAATCAAATTGTTAAGAGTAAAAGATCAGTGCGTGCACTTTTTCATTATATTGCAAATGAATAAGGCTATCTGACACTCTATTGGTGTTAAAACACTAGTTTAGATGGTTCTAAATAATACACTCAAATGAAAAATAGAATTAAGTGATTCGTTAATATCAGTAATACTAAATAACATTACTCATTCAAATTTGTTTACTTCTTTCGAGTATATGAATTGCAATTTTGTTCAGCATGAAGTTAACAAGGCTGCTCATACCTTTGGCATGACACTCTTCTGCACTTTGAAATTCGATCTTAAAGGTTCAACCTTACTAAAAATAATAAAAAAAATCCCTTTATGCCACATAACTCATGACTAGTATTGCAACAGAACACCAGTGCTTGTGTTTGTGGTGGGTGGGGGCTGTGTAGATATACGAGTGCCTCAAAAGGATATTCAATTCACAAACCAAAATAAAGATTTATCATAACATAATTTCACAAATCACATCTTTTTTTTTTTTTTTTTGGGATTAACCCGATAATTCCACAAATCTTAAAACTGGTTTAAACTAAGGATACCAAAAACAAGAGAGCAATAAAAGAGTACTCTGTTAGAGCATTAAGCGGCACATGGATTGTCCACTGGCTTATAAAAGTATGTTGCCATTGTGTGGAAGAACAAATTGTATCTGGGCTGAGAAGGGCTCCCAGAGCCATTGGATATTTATCAGCTGCTCGCTCTTCCCAAAATTGTTTCCAAGCAGTTCCCCGTCACCAATTTATTGTCTATCAATGATGGCAGGACTGCTGAAAATAAAGTGCCAAACAGTCTAAAAGTTCCTTCCTTTGTACGGCATTTCCTGAAAAATAAATAAATTAATAAACAATGTAATAGATATAATTTGATTTCTATCCATCAGCACACTGAAGTAACGTAAAATTGTGATCTCGTTTATATTCTATCAATAAATTTGTTTTTCTAGCTCATAAGCCCAAATAACAAGCACTGCGTGTTAAAAGTCCTTGTTTTTAGAGTTTATAAGCTCTTTCATTGCAGACGACTGGAATACATTGCTCATAAGTGGGCCAAAAATATATACTAACAAAAACCCTGTTAGTCTAGTAATTCAGTAAAGTAACATACTATCTCTAAATTGAAGAGAAATGCAAAGCTTAATCGGTTAGAAATGTAGTCATCATGTGCTACAGAGGCATTTATCATGGGTGTATTTTATTTCTGCACAGTTTTCTCCTAAATGATAAAACATTATGCAAATCCTCACAAATAATAGAACTGTGAATTTTTGCCATAACACACTAATGCTAGCAGCAGAAAGAACCATAGGTAAAATAGGATGGTCACACATTTTTGTGTCCCTATTAATACGAATATAACAGCACCACTCCAAAACATGCAACAGTATATTAAGAAAAGAGACGATAATGCATTTTAACTTACTGGGGGATATGTTGGCATGTACAAGACTTGCCGAGGCTGCCCAATTATCATCTGCTGCCCGTACTGTGTTAAATATAGTAGAACATAAATATAATTAGACACCAAAAGGGTACAACAATTTATGTAGGGCCATTAATTCCATAAATTTCAACAAACCTGAGGTCCGTTTGGAGGAAAATATTGTTGTGGCATTTGTGTAGCCGGTGGATTGAACATAATGGGCTGCTGCTGGGCAGTAAATGAGGGTCCAATCTGAAAAGATTGTGATTAGCTGCCACTTGTTAAAAAAATAAAAAAATAAAATCCAATGACAAGATATGATGATGAACAATATTTTGCATAATTTTATCCCTTTGAGAAGATTAAATTCAGAAATATAACAAAATCCCAGTTCCAAAAAATAACAGGATTAGAGGCTGCTTATCTTACTAGATTGCAGAATTAGCATAATAGATTTCTATTCAAACAAATACTGCAAATTACTTAGATGAAGTTAAGCCCCCGTTTGGCCCCCATTAAATTATAATTCATTTTTGTTTCTCTTCTTATCAAACACACATTCTCCAATAAAATATTATTACACATAAACCCAAAAACTTTCCCTTCTTTCTTAACAACACATTCTCCAAAAACTTGCTATTTCTCTCATTATAATGTGGAATAATGGGGCCAAATGAGCGCTAAAAAACAATCTACTTATAAGAACACCAATTATGCCAGCATCAACCATGGTTCAACTATCAAATGACTCATCAAGAAAGAATGTGCAACTTTGTAATGGAATATCATACCATACAAATACTCTAATCTTCATAAAATACAGTAAAAATTTCAACCCCAATACCACCAGCTCTCTTGCAAAGCACAGTTTGTTGGAAGCAGGAAAGGAACTAATTAATCAGATGCCGACCGTGCATCAATATCATCATTCATACAGTATCAATTAGATTATGGTAAGAAAATCACACCGGTTTTTCCCTTGATAAAAGCACAAGTGTGACATTTGCTATGCAAATAAAAGTAAAAGATGAAATTGTGGAAGTCAAGTCTCTGGAACACGAACACTAGTCAACTCATTTTCAAATGAACAGAAGTGGCATCTATAACGGCTACATGCATAGCATAGATATATCACAATGCAGATTTATTAATTAAGGTGAGTTCACTTTACTGAGAAATTGTGTCATGTTTGTCAGATTGTAGACAATGGCTATCTATGTGCACAATGTAGGGATAATAAAATCTGGTAGAAATTAAAAACAATACACTCACCCCAATACCAACAGGCATGCCATGCATCTGAGATACAGAAGCTATGTTAGCTGGATAGTAGAAGGAACCATCAGAAGCAACAGGAGAAGCAGGTCTTAAAGGTGTCTGAGATGGTATGAAGCTCTTTGCATTGGGGTTTAATTTAAATTCCTGCAGAATAATCAATCGTGGAAAACTGTATCAGCCACATGGCAGAAATATACCGAAGAAGAATTTAAATTGTGTGTAAAGCCAAGCATGTCCAAAAGCCCCCTTGTTTGGGGCTCGTGAGGGAAGGAGATCAGTTTAATAGCAACAGCCATTATTGAAAAAAGAAAATATTGCAACCACCTTAGCAAATGGATTCAGTGTCGACTTCTCTGAGGACAATGAGCCCACGGATGAACTTGGTGATAATCCACGACCAGCAGTTGACATGGCACCTCCACGATCAGAAGTTAAAGATGCAGAACTACTGGGACTGGTATGAGAAGTTAATGTCCCTTGAGTTTTGGAAGGTACTGCACCCTGTGACAACTCATGGGATGAACTTGCCTTTTCCTGACCCTTGGATGGAGCATGTGACGGATCATAGGCAGTAGCATTTGGAGACAATCCACCCTTATCAGAACTTTCTTTCTCATTTCTCAATGACAAATGCATATCTGCAAGAATTATCCATGATAAATGAATCTAGTGCTGCCTGAAAGAAAAGTAATAATATGGCACCAGGGGGAACAAATTCTAGATAACTAATGTCCCTGTTTATCATCCCCAACTTAACAGAAAGGAAAAAGAGGGGGACTGCGGACTTTGGCCTTTCAAAATCATCTTACTAGATGCTAACGGATCTGGAACAACTGAACAAGTATATACAGCACCATAAGGATCACTTACCATCGGCTTTTGACACTTCAGTTTGATCAGGTAGCTGTATGGAATAAAAGATGATAAGAATTTGCCAGCTACCGATAAAATATCTGGTAAATGAAAAAGATAAATTTTTTTAAGCATTCAACAGATAATCACCGTAGGCTTTTGTATATTCTCCTTACTGCACGTACTATCAACCCGTTCAGTTGACTGGTCATCTTGAAGCCTAAAATCATTTAAAGACTTGTTAGAACTTCGTCAAGAATAGACCTTCCTGATTAATATTTAAATTAGTGTCACTATTCTGCAATTTTTAGTATTATGTTTTAACATAAAAGAATCCGACAACAGACATGGAATATCAGGTGATAGATTAGGAACCTGCTAGCATTGATAGCGGAGGAAATTTTAGGAAGTGGGTCAGTTGAAAGCAATCGAGCATTATCCTCAAAACCAGAATGACGCAACTCTTCGCTGGTATTAGTCTGAGAAGGTTGTACTTCGTCCTGGAGATGAGGAAACAAAAATTAACAGAATTTAATCTTGAATAGAGTTGCAAACAAAGGTTGCAAAAGATATCGGCAACTGATTGTCAGCCAGACACATAGCTTGATGGATCGCATAATCAGATATCTTACTTGCAATAAGCTGTAAAAGAGCCCTGCAACTAATAGTTCAGCAAGCCAGACATGTAGCTTGATAAATCACATAATCAGATACCTTACATACAATTGTCTTTTTAAGGCGACAAACCCTTTTGATTAAATTTAGTCATTTAACTTACATCTATAGCACTCACATCATGCTCTAATCATTTAATGGTCTAATAAGCAAGATGTTGAAAGAGGGAGCTAGGAAGAAAGGAGGTTAGAGTACCCCTGTAGGTGGAAACAGAAAAGTTTAGATTAAAAAATTCCTTTTAGAGGAGAAAAATCTAATGAACAAAAAAAGGCTTAAATATTTCATTCACTTACTATTAAATATAATCCATTGTTACATCACAGACAAGCTAAGGAAATACTACCATGAGAAAGAAATGTTAACAATATAAAATTTGAAAACGAGTTTTATGAAGATAACATAAGAGGTCCTACTGTAATCCTTAAGCCTTAATTTCAAATAGTCCAAATGTTGGTATTTCGTCAAAATGATGATGGCACTCAATTATTACCCTCCAAAAATTGCAGAACAGTATAAATTGTGGTATGACAGAAATAAAAGATTTCAAAACCAAAAATCAAGCACGTTCTTATTGTAGCAAGCAAGAAAGAAAATATGTAGCCAACTGTCTGAGGAGACACTTTATTCCATTTTGACAAAGCGGATGGGCAGGCAGGAGGGGGATGGGGTGTCAAAGTTGGGAAGATCATGTGCTCCGAAAAACAAACAAGGTCACAGTACTGTTCGGCATAAAATATTCATACTTTCTCTAGACCTTAACACATTCTCAAATTAGATGCTGGCTCTTGATTCCCATTTTGCTGGATCAATCGTGTATCTCACAGGTTGTCCCTCTCTTTCACTCTTTAAGGTTTTTCCATTTTGACTTTAGGCACAAGGACCCAGAGGCAGGAAAGTAGGTTGGACACAACAGATATGACAAAATCATGGTCATGGATACTGGAAGTAGGAAAATAATAGTGCAAGTAAACACATAACAGCCAAAGACCTAGAATGATTTAAGAGGGGGGAGGGGGTGCAAAACCACATATGAAGAGAGGCAATACAGGAAAAAATATAATTAAATCTTTTAATTACCATCGAAGAAGAACTAGAAGACATTCGAGCTTCACAATTGATTTTCCCAGTGCCCAAGTCTGTGAAAGGTTTGCCGGTGACAGAACCAGAGATATCTCCAAATGTTTCATCATTTAGAGAATCCAACAATATGTCCTCAGTCTCATCATACCCACTGTCATCAACCGCCCTATAGACTGATGAGAATCTGGTTTCCTCGTCAATTTCCAGATTTCCACTTAGCTGAATACCTCTTTCCTATTAAAAAAAATGTGTTTGAGATAAATGAAGAAAAAACAGATCAAGAGTGTGTTTGGTAGAGATTAAAAATTAGCCGTTATTGTTAACTTTTATTAGACGAGTGGGACCCAATAACAACTATATTTTTAATTTTAATCGGTTTTTGAGCTCTACCAAACAGGCTCCAAGTGGCAGACAGAGGAATAAGAAATCATCATAAAAATCTACCACAGTTTCTATCTAACCTCTGCTAGATGGAGATCATGGGTTTCCTCGCTCTCAATCTCTCTAGCTATTCTTTTGGCTTCTCTTTCCAACTCTCTCCTCTGAGGGCCTTTGTCAAGCTTTGTCGTGTAAAGTTCCTCATCGAAGGTGCTTTTCACTCCAAATAAGGTTTCATTCGCTTCAAATTGATTCCAGCCTCTGTTGGACAGAAAACAAAAAATTGCATCAGTGAAAACAGCACAAGGAAAGAGGACACCCTGATGGAACTATGTCTTGGATGATTTATAGTTCATAGGTTCTTAGTAAAATATATTGTGAGGAGAATCAGAAACAAACAGCAACATCAACAATTAACCGGAATGTTTATAAACTTCTCTCTTAGTTTTGAAAGGTTAGCTACATTTAGTGTCTGATATCATCTTGATCTGGAATTGTGGTAAAAGTCACTTGTGTTGGACATGGTCAAATGGATAAATTGTCCTTCAAAAAGTTATGCAAAAATGGAGTTTCAGGAGTTATCCTAACTAGTTACAAATTTTAAAGAGATACATTAAACCAAAGTCAAAGAAGAGAGTAATTCAACAACCTATTCCAAGGGCCATCAAATATATTCTCCAATTCAGGACATCCGGGATCATCTGCATCAGGGACCCAGGGTTCCAATTCTCTGCCCAAGTCAATATACCGGGACTTTGATATGCAGGAATCTGTCATAAGCTCCTGCTGCTCGTCATGCTGTAGCTCAGTTGTTAACCCATCCCTAGTTACAGGCACACCCTGTTCCAGTTAACAACAAAATCAGTTTACCATATAAGCTTCAATGACACCACCCTGAACATTGAACAGACACTATCGCACATTGTGCATAATTGACAAAAAAAAGGCCTTGCATAAGGATGAAAACACTAACACCAATCTTGTTTGAGGTTGACAACATGAAAGTATTCCAATAAACAATATCATTTTGTTATGTTAAGATTTAGTGACCAGAATATTGAATTAGGTAACCTTGAGGGGTTGCTCAATTGGTCAGGCCTTGGATTTGCTCCCAATGGCCACCAGTTCGAGTCCCCTCAGGCCACTAAAGTGAGTACCCAACTGTAAATTTCAGTGCCCCGTGGGATTAGTCGAAGTGCGCGCAAGCTGGCCCGGAAATTCACGATTATCAAAAAAAAAAAAAAATATTGAATTAGGTAATAAATATATAGTGGTAAACACAATGAACCTTCGCTATCATGGAAATTCACGATTATCAAAAAAAAAAAAAAATATTGAATTAGGTAATAAATATATAGTGCTAAACACAATGAACCTTCGCTATCACTTGCACCAGCTCCTTAGCCGATATGATCACAGTCCTTGGAGTCTTATTAACAGAATCAAAAATATTCTTCTGCCCTTGAGAACCATCTTTTATTAATTGTGCCATTTTCAGAATAATTCCTGCACCATGAGCAAGAAGGCAAGTGTCAACGACATATTCTTTCTATTTATTTAAAAGGGGTTTTAAGCCAGATTTTATCACCCATAAGGTACTCTTGAGTTATTAAAGTTGAGCAACTATATTTGGACGCACCAAAATCCTTGTCAGCATTTGTTGCATGAAATATTCCAGAAAACACAGATCCGTCCAACACCTGGACGTCCACTTGATGTCCAATTAGGCATGTAGTTAGATATATCAGTCGATCACATGAAGATGATTCAAGTCCTCCTCCTTTACCTGTAATTAATAAGTTTACAAAACAGACAATAGTACTTTATAATAAACAGTATTGATTGACGATCTCTTACCTGCATTGGTCAACCTGCTAGAATTTATTTTCCCAGCCTGGAACTTACTATCAAACTTTGTCACAATATCTCTTTCATTTTTACGACGGCCATATCCATTGGAAGATCTGGATTGTACAACCGGATGCATATTCATCTTCAAAATTTGATCTCTAGTATATATGTAAAAATCAACCCCAGTTTCACCTGTTCAGCAATAACTGCAAACGTGATTAATTGTATAAAATAAATTCTGACAAGCAAACTTATA
The DNA here is from genome assembly GCA_903798235.1 of Fraxinus ornus. Lineage (NCBI taxonomy): Eukaryota > Viridiplantae > Streptophyta > Magnoliopsida > Lamiales > Oleaceae > Fraxinus > Fraxinus ornus. Next base: position 3,363 of record CAIGRF010230825.1, on the reverse strand, counting down.
TTACTAGGCAATAGAGAAACCAAATGTGCGTCATTAGCAGGAGAATTCCAGCAAGACAAAGTTTCTATGGTTATACAGAATCTTAACAATATAATTCATTAGTCAGGTCCATAAAACAGAAGTCTAGATATCAAATACACCCCACCCCGACCGAGGAAATATATATATATATATATAGAGAGAGAGAGAGAGAGAGAGAGAGAAAACTAGACAGGAAACATATATAATGAAGATGGTCCATAAATAGAATTCGCCATGGAACAACTAAAATTACAGCAAAGATCCAAGTAAATACAAGCAATCTATCTTGGTGAACAGAAATAAAATAAAAACAAAATTATTATTGTTATTTGATGGTCACTCCTCTCAGCCGCTTACTGCAAGCACTCTCATTGCATGATAACAAATAAATTTTTCATGAAAATCATTCCCAACAGAAATTATCTATCGAAACAACTAGCATTCTAACTTTATAGATTTATATACCTCTTGATAGATCAACTAGGCATTATATATCATCTAGATGACATTTCATGAGCATGAAAGCAAAGCTAAACTTCTAAAGGTGCTCAAACGTGGAATTAATAAAACAAACTAAAACACTTGGCATAAACACAGACCAATCTTGGCACCAATTTTTCCATGAAAAGGGGGGATATGTAAATCCAATCAAAGTTTAAGACAAGGAAACATGTTAATAAAGCTCAACACAACAGGTATGAAAGCGATTTACCTCTGTGAGGCAAGGCATAAGCCTCAAGAAAAACCATTAAAATTTTTAAAATAAACCAAAAATACAAAAATGTGCTCATCATAACCCATAAACCCAAAGTTAGTAGTCTACAACGCTAGAAATGCCTAAAGATCCTTCTTATCATCAACTACTAAGATCTTCAAGAAAATCATGACACATTTGGTTCCCATATCATCCTCCCCATCACGGTTACTCTCTTCTAATTCTTTTTCATCACCAAGCTCCACTTGGAATCGGTGTTCTAAAAGGTGCCGCCTGGGCTAGCTGCAATACACCTTTTAGAACACTGCTTGGAATAGTCCCTTCAGAAAAAAATACAACACCGTAAAACAAGAAAAATATAAAATATGTATGGCATAAGTCTCTTGTCACTGACCATCTCCCATTGAAAAGTTGCAACTTCACTTGGAAGAAGGGTTTATCAAACTTTAATTGTAGAAAAGTAAGTAATGTTTACTTCACTCTCTCGTTTCTTTCCAAATTCTTTTTTCTAGTTTGTAGGGTTGGATAGTGTTTATAAAAGCCCCAAAAACCTTAAACATTCTAGGTTATCAAAAAATTCCAAAACACTGAATCCAATAATAAAAAGCCCAGACAGGGCAAAACAATTGAGAGTATACCTCAGCAGCCCACAGGATAATGCCTTGAAGCATGTGCCTTGGTAAATCAAGTTGTAACCTTAACAAATGGGGCTCGAGAATAACCTTCAAGACACTTGATAAAATCCTTAGATGAGGCACTTCAAGACATAATCCTTGGCAGTTTTTAGAACAATGACTAGGACAAGTACAGTATTTAGGGAGGACAAGAACATTCACATGCGAGCATAAACTTCAAGTGGAAGCAAGGAGAACAAAAAAAGGAACCAGGTACTTCGTATCTTAAAACAAGATAGTGTATAGAGTGTAAAACGCAACGTACGAGTATTTCTAATGATGGAAAAAATAGTAAAAGAACAAGAGTCTGATGCATCCCCATTTAAAAACAATGGCCCAAACATCCTAGAAATTCCAATATTTTTCTCCTAAAGTTTTACGACCAAGAAATTTCCAGCTCACAATCCCTGTCCAAGCTGACACACAAGTTAGCACAATTTTGGTACATGAAATTACCCTCACGTCATAGAATTATAGAGCTATTGACTAGTTATCTACATGTCAATCAGGAAAATAACACCAGCATCCATGAAGATCACAGCTTATGGAGGATAAATCCCAAATGAAAAAAATGCCAAAAATGAGTAAATAAGTCATGTAATGTGAATGAAAGTAGCAGCAGGTTATGCCAACTATTTTAGAAAACACAATCATCAGATGACAGCAAACACCTTAGTTATTCTGATCAATCATATGTGTAAGCTTAAAACCTGTCCTCGACTTGCAAAGCACTCAAAGTCTTATAAACCACGCTCTTAGCAATAATTCCCTGCTATAACTGGGAAAAATTATGAATACTTGAATAGGCCTATATATGCTTTCCAGAACCAAAGACACCTTCTCCAGGCAACTCACTTACCCTCAATACAACACCAACAAGAAGGGGGAGGGAATCTTCTACCTAACACGTATTTATGTATTATCTCGTTTCTGAATGATAGCAAAACTTCTATGAATAAATATTCCTGCAAGTGAATATCATTTTGATACAACATAAATTAGAATTAAAACTATTCATTCAACAATTCAACAGAATTTGCGATTTCACCACCAAAGAATCACCCAGGTTTCAGTTGGACCCAATCAAAAAGAGGCACTAAAAACGTCAGTTTCCCAGGCAATAATCAAGAAATACATGGGCAAAATGCTCAACTATTCTCGAAACATTCACACACATAAAAAATCTAGAAAATATATTGTTTCATAATTCTTAATAAAAAAACCCTAGAAAAATCTCAGTCCAAATCCCTACGATCTAACAATAAATCAAATATATAAACCTACAAATTATAGATATGCACACAAGTATATATAGAGACGAAAGAGAGATTCTTACGAGAGATAGAAGAGAGAGAGTCCGATCTGGGTCTGATCAGAATTAGCAAGTTGTGTGTGTGTGCGTGCGTTTTTGTGGGGGATTGCCGCCACGCCAGAGTCTGACCCGAACCGGAGGGTATTAATCTTTTCTTTTTCCAAATTTATTTTCCATCTCACATTTTTTTCAATAAAACAATTTTCAGACTCCAAATACAGAAAAAATAGTTACAGAATCCTTACAAAAATAAAAAACTTTCAAAAATCAGCAATGCTGCACGCACAGACTGTACGCTGTCAGAACACTCTCATCATAGGTGGGTGGGGAGGTTTTTTGCCAATATTCTAATCATGTGGGGGACACTCCCAATACTCATACATTTGAATTCCTGTAAAGTTTACAACCTGTAATTGAAGTTTTTTATAAAAAAAAATACCCTCCTACATAGAATTTGAAATCAAGGCCATTGTAAGAATATAGAAAACTTCAATTAAATCCCCAAAAATCATGAACATAGAATTTAACCCCATAAATTATGGTATCAAATGAGAAGTCCTAAAACTCGAAGGATTAGCAAAATTTATAAAGAACTAATATATAAATTGACTTTAAGATTTATATATCTAAAACTAATAATA
>CAIGRF010230822.1:0-16165 GCA_903798235.1 Fraxinus ornus | reverse complement strand
CATTCATGCATCTATTTAAGAACTATACAAATTTTGTTTTTATAATTGTGTTCAAGTAGTTGATGATTAAATCAAATAGTTGGTGATTTATATTTCATTTTCTTTATGCAGGTAGACTACTTGAAGTAAATGAATTATTGATATGGATTACCGACATTTTAATATTAATATCTACTTTATGGTATTTGTATGCATTAAATTAATGTTATTCGACAGCTAGTTATTTATATATTTTTGAATTGTGCTACATTAATTTGTAAAAATTACGAATGAAATGTCATTAGTTATATTCATGTAGTGTTGCTGTAAATATTAAAAAAATTAATTATGGTACGGAACCGAACGGAACCAAACCCGAACGGCTCCATAATTATATTTGGACCTGACGGTTCCATTTATTAAATACTCGAGAATTTTGGAACCGAACATACCCAAACCGAACCGACCCACGGCCAACCTTAATGGAAGCTATCTCGTTTGCCATTAGTTGATCAAGAAAATTAAAATCTAGCATTTTTTTTACCAATATAGTGGAGAGTAAAATCGTCTCGTCACCTATAATACTTTTAAAATCAAATTTGTCAGTTAGTACTCTTCATGTCTTCCACTTTACCATAATCTTCTACAATGAATTATTTTGAAACCCAAGATGAAGGAGATATAGAATGCACGTGCCATCTGAGAGGATCCCTCTCTGTACCAGTACATGGTAAGTTTCTTCAAGGCCAATGATGGTTTTCTTGTAAAAATTCCACATTTTTTTGAGAAACCCATATATTTGGATGATTTTCATGAAGTTCTTGAACTATTTCTTGTAATCGAAGTGTTGTTTGGTATTTTGTTGTTAATAGATGTGCTGAGGTTTAGAAAAACTGCATGAAAGAGTATTTGGACAAATTTTTTCTATAAGTATATATAATCATCATGATTGCTTGAACTTTATTTGTTCTTGTCGTATTTTGTATTTTCCCCCTTTTCAACAGAGAACTCAGTGGAATTCCCTGTGCACATGCCATTTCAAACATACTATTTAAAAGGATAGACGTAGCTCAATACGTAGATGCATGTTATAAACTATAAGAAAGAGACGTATTTGAGAGTATACAATTATGTGTTTCAACCAATGTCAGAACCTTAATGGTGGCGAAAATTGGGAAGAAATCCTTTGAAGCCACCAATTAAGAATAAAAAGGCTAGAAGACCAAAAAAAACTATGTAAAAGAGTCCAATATGAACCACCTGCTAAAGTAAAAATGACAAGAACAAACATGAAGATGGTATGCAAGAGGTTTGGGTACGCTGGACACAACAAGAGAACTTGCACTACACAGTTACCTCCTCCTCCTCCTCCTCCTCTAGAAACATAGACCACAAAGCCAAAGGGAAAGCGAGAGGCATCTACACCACCAACTAGAAAGTGGCCAAGAAAGAAGAAGTCCTAGTAAGATAGTTCAACTATTTGATTACCCATGTCTTTTGTATATGATCTTTCATATAATATGTAGGAGGTTTTAATAACTGAAAGTAGTAATTTTGATGTGAATATACATGAAATGTATTTTTGTTGTTCTAAATGATAATGGGTTTTGTTTTCAATTTTGTGTCATTTATGAGATATGTTTGCTTTGATGATTTTATGTTTGAAAGTGTTTATGGGATCGTAGGTGTTAAGGATCCAAACGTTCGGGACCTTTCTGCTATCGTTACAAAAGGTTTGGGATTTTTGTTACACCATGCATATACATCCGCATGGGCAGGTGAGAAATATTTTAATTAGGTTTAAATTTATCTACAAAGTCTTCATCTAGGCAGGGGTTCATCATCTGTATACAACCATTTTCATTTCTTTGAGCATCAGTAGAGAGAGAAAATGAGAATTACTAGGGAACTATAGTGGAGGGAAATAAACAATATCTTTTTGAAGGTTAGTATTTTAGGTGAAGAGACAATTTTACCCTCTACTATATTGGTAAAAAAATATCAAAATTTGATTTTCTTGGTCAACTGATGGCAATTTGGATGATTTTCACCCGTTTGGACTCCAAACGCATACATTTGAAAGGTTGGGGACCACAATTACAACAAATGAAAATGTTAGAAAAATACCTGCAATATTTTGAATGATTTGGGGCCGCAGTTACAATTATCCCTTGAAATTGTGGCATAGGAGCAACACACACACACAGAGGGGAGGAGGGAGAGGGAGGAGGTTGTCGGGGAGTCTAGTGTTGTGTGAAAATTGTAACGAAATGCACAGTCNGAGCTAATCCCCAACTGATAACAACATGAAACAAGGAGAAAACCATCCACTAAGTCCCAGAAAATGGCAACGTTCAGAAGCCAACCTCCTACTGACTTGGTAAACAAGAAAAACCATGTTCTGTACCACTAAAGAAATAAACTAAACACATTAGCAAACTCCTATATTCTAGGACACTAAATAATAGACTTAATAACTTAAATAAAATAAATAAATCATAGTAGAATAAGACCACGTGACTCAACATTCCCTCCCTTAAACTGAAAGTTTGCCAACATTCAGTTTAATCCAACTTGTCAACGCCAAGCAGCTTTCTTAGCTTCCGAAATGCAGCCAACTTGAGGGACTTGGTAAAAATATCAGCAACTTGATCTTCACTTTTGCAATGGATGAGATCAATGACTCCTTCCTTTGTAAGATCCCTTAAGAAGTGAAACTTCACATCTATATGCTTGCTTCTTCCATGTAGAACAGGATTTTTGGAAAGCTTTATTGCTGAGCTGTTATCACAATAAATTGTAGTAGCTCCTTGCTGCTTGAAATGAAGCTCTTCAAGAATTTTCCTCAACCAAATAGCTTGACAAGCACAAGCTGTTGCGGCAACGAACTCTGCTTCAGTTGTTGATAAAGTAACAATTGCTTGCTTCTTTGAAGACCACGAAACAGCTCCAGAACCCATCATAAAAACATATCCAGACGTGCTTCTTCTATCATCTAGATCTCCAGCATAGTCACTGTCAGTAAAGCCGACTAAATCTGCCTTTTCACCCTTTTGGTAGAACAGCCCAAAATCAGTCGTGCCTTGTAAGTACCGAAAAATTCTCTTTGCAGCAAGAAGATGTATCTCCCTTGGACATTCCATATACCTGCTAATAAGACTTACAGCATGCATTATATCAGGCCTTGTTGCAGTCAAATACATTAAGCTTCCCACAATTTGCTTGTATAGAGTACTGTCCACCTTTCTTCCTTCAACATCTTTCATCAGCTTCAAACCAAACTCAATTGGTGTACTGGCAGAATTGCAATTCTTCATCTGAAACTTGTTTAAAATTTCTTGCACATATTTCTTTTGAGAAATAAAAATACCAGCAGGAGTTTGCACCACTTCTATGCCAAGAAAATAGTGCATCATTCCAAGGTCAGACATATCAAATTCAAGCATCATGGAGTGCTTAAATTCTTCAAACATGGCACTATGATTTCCAGTATAAATCAGATCATCCACATAAATGCAAACAATGAGCATTTTTCCCCCATCTCCAATTTTAATAAAAAGTGTATGCTCATATGGACATTTATGAAAACCTTCCTTAAAAAAATAAGCTTCAATACGACTATACCAAGCCCGTGGAGCTTGTTTTAGTCCATAAAGAGCCTTTTTTAACTTATATACTTTGTGCTCATTTCCAGTCTTAATATAACCAGGAGGTTGATCAATAAATACCTCTTCTTCCAAGTTTCCATGTAAGAATGCCGATTTCACGTCCAACTGGAAGATAGGCCATGAATTTTGCGCAGCCAAGGCAATCACCAATCTAATTGTGTCATGTCTTGCCACTGGAGCAAAAACTTCTTTATAATCAATGACGAATTTTTGTTTATAACCTTTTGCTACCAAACGCGCCTTGAACTTGTCAACTTTCCCATTCTCCTTCAACTTCGTCTTGTACACCCACTTTACACCAATAGTCTTTTGCCCTTTTGGAAGCTCTGTCAGCTCCCAAGTATCATTTCTTTCAATGGCTGCGATTTCAGCATCCATCGCCTTTTGCCACTTTGGTTCTTTAACGGCATCTTCGAAAGCTACTGGGTCACAATCTGAAAATAGAGCAAAATAAGTAAGGGGGTCTTCAGTTTGGTCAATCCCTGTTACCTCATAATCAGTCATCCATGCAGGCCTTCTTCTAACTCGTCGAGATTGTTGTCCATATTCTGTTTCAGAGGCTGAAATACGTTGATTGACTACTGGTTGTTGCTCATTTTCTACAGGTTGTGCATTTTCCAAAGGCTGCTGCATTTCTTCTCCATTTTCTCCATCAAAATCAGCTTGTATTTGTTGTTCAGCATTGTTTTCATCCCAAATCCAGAATCGCTCTTCATCAAAAATCACGTCACGACTAATGACAATTTTCTTGGTGATAGGATTGTACAATTTGTACGCTTTTGACTCCTCACAAATACCAAGAAAAATGCATTTTTCTCCTTTGTCATCAAGCTTTCTTCTTTTTTGATCTGGAATGTGGGCATATGCAATGCAACCAAAGATTCTAAAGTAGTCGACACTTGGTCTTCGTCCATTCCAAGCTTCTTCAGGTGTCACATTCTGGACAGCAAGTGTAGGACTTCTATTCAGTACATGAATGCTCCAGTTGACAGCTTCGGGCCAAAAACTTCTTGGAATCCCGCTTCTTGCCAAAATAGTTCGCACCATGTTCAAAATTGTACGGTTCTTCCTCTCCGAAACGCCATTCTGTTGTGGCGTATAGGCTGCTGTAAGTTGCTTCCGAATTCCTTGTTCCTCACAAAAACTTATAAATTCTTGTGAATTATATTCTCCACCACGATCGCTACGAAGTATCTTTACAGGCATGTCTGCCTCTTTTTCAACCAACAACTTGAAGTTTTTGAAAGCTGAAAATGCCTCAGACTTCTCCTGCAAAAAATAAACCCAAGTTCTCCGACTATAATCATCAATGAACGTTATAAAATAACGTTTACCACCATTTGATATCGGATTAATAGGCCCACATATATCGGAGTGAACCAACTCCAGCACCTTCTTTGCTCTCCACGATTTTCCTTTCGGAAAATGATCTCGATGCTGCTTGCCAACAACACACTCTTCACATACTTGAGAAGGACTTTGAATTTGTGGAAGACCCGTCACCATTTTCCTATGCTGCAGTGTTTTTAGACCACCAAAATTCAGATGTCCATAGCGAAAATGCCACAGCCAAGCTTTATTCTTCAAGCTTACAGAGAAACATGATTGAGTGGTGTTGTCGAGATATAGCGGAAACATCCGATTTATCGTCATGTTGACTTGAGCAATTAAGCCCACTTTTTCATCTTGAATACGACAAACTCCATTTTTGATAGAAATCTCACATCCCTTCTCTTGGAGCTGCCCAACGCTAAGCAGGTTGGTTTTCAAATCTGGAACAAAGAAGATATTAGAGATAATCTGATTAGAGTTTTCTTTGGTGTGGATTTTTACACTTCCTTTACCCATAACAGAAACTTTAGAGTTGTCGCCAAAGGTTACAGTGTTGCGGAATGATTCGTCCAAATCTGAAAACATTGACTTGTCTCCACACATATGGTTGCTGCAGCCGGTGTCTAAATACCACAAGTTCTGGTGAACTTCTTCCTTCACATGACAAGCCATCAAGAGAGAAACTTCTTCTTTCTCAACAAAATTTGATTTCGCACCACTATTTCTGTTGAAATAAGTTCTACACTCAGACTTGTAATGGCCATACTTGTGACATCTATAACATTCAACATTTGACTTGTCTACAGACTTTGATTTATAACTATTTGAATGATTGTTGTCACGGCCTTTTGCTTTCCATTTGGAATCAGTAGCATGATCTTCATCTGATTTTTGGTGTGTTTCTTTGTCCTTCCATCTCCCTTTCCCACGTCCTGGACCTTTTGGATTGGCTGCTGCCTTTAATGCTTGTTCTTCTTTATCTTGCTGGACAATTTTTTTTTCATGAACCAATAAAGAACTTTGCAACTCATCAATTGAAAGTGCATCAACTTCTTTCGATTCTTCGATAGAACAAACAACAAAATTGAATTTCGGTGTCATTGATCGAAGAATCTTCTCAACGATGGTGACATCTTCCATCTTCTCGCCATGTATCCGCATCTTGTTAGCAATTGCCATTGTTCTTGATAAGTAATCTGAAACAGATTCTCCTGACTTCATGTGCAAGTTCTCGAATTCGATCCGAAGTCCTTGAAGCTGCACACGCTTTGCCTTCGCGTTCCCCTGATGTTTCTTCTTCATGGAGTCCCAAATCTGCTTGGAGGTATCTTTGCTAAGAATCGTCTCCAAGGTTGCTCGATCAATGGCTTGAAAAAGGTAGTTCTTTGCCTTCAAGTCCTTGAGCTTCAATGCCTCCAAATTAGATCTCTCTGCATCCGACAACACAATTCCTTCGGCTGGTTCGGCTATTCCAGATTCAACAACTTGCCAAAATTCCTTAGACCTCAAGAAGTTCTCCATCAACATGCTCCAATGATCATAATGACCATCAAATCGAGGAATGGCTGGTTGCACAAATGTTGCCTCATATGCCATTGCTTTTGCTGCTGCAAAATCAGAAACAGGATGAAGTAAAAAGACAAGCTACGACTGTATACTCTCAACCTCACTTCCCTGTGTTTCCCTTGGCCTTATCCTTCTATTTTACTCTCTCACACTCCCCTTTTTCACTCAGGCTCTGATACCACTGTTATAATATCAAAGAGAAAAATAAAAAGGATTTAAACAATATGAGGTGAACTACTTTTATTGCTTGCTGCAGAACTACATAAAACTTACAACCTGATGCTCTTTATATAGAGCTAATCCCCAACTGATAATAACATGAAACAAGGAGAAAACCATCCACTAAGTCCCAGAAAATGGCAACGTTCAGAAGCCAACCTCCTACTGACTTGGTAAACAAGAAAAACCATGTTCTGTACCACTAAAGAAATAAACTAAACACATTAGCAAACTCCTATATTCTAGGACACTAAATAATAGACTTAATAACTTAAATAAAATAAATAAATCATAGTAGAATAAGACCACGTGACTCAACAAAAATTGTAACGAAATGCACAGTCAGAAAATGAAATTTGATTGTTGTGGTTGGTCACTAACCAAAGAAAGTGAGAGAAAACAAAAACACGAGAAACTAAAAGAAGAAACGGGACATGCCAAGCATTATAGTTTGGTGCAAGGAGAAATTATAAAAGAGAAATATATTGTATTGTGTGGCTTTTTTATTAATGAAAGTGTTCATCCCCTACGGTTGGACGATTTGTTGAACCACATTTAATTATTGTTTTCCTCCTCTTTTATGCTACTTTTTATTGTTTTTGAGTTTTCAATGCTTTTGGTGAGGTGGGATTAATTTTTCCCAACATGTAGGAATTGTTTGGCTCAATTGTTTTATCTATGTTATATAATCCAATAGATCTTAGACTTATAATTGAATTTGAAATATCTTTTGTTAGTCTATTTTACTTGTTAAATCCTAGGTCCATATTATAGTCCCTCACATGGGTGCTACAATATTATAACAGTAGAGTTCCATATTAATTTCAATTATATGTTCTCTTAATAAAATAATTTTACATACAGATTTGTAATTTTTTTTTTTAAACTTTTCAATCACACATTTTTTTAATAAAAAAAATCACTTTTTATAAAATATATTTTCAAAAAATCTCTACAAAATCGGGGCTTGATGAAAAAAGATAAACAGAAACTTGTAAGCAGACAAACAACAAATTGCCAAGGATCTAGTTGGAGATAGAGGTGGCTCGGCTCAACCCGTATGCTCACGAGCTCGACTCGTTACTCATGGGGCGAGTCAAGTTTTGGCTTGCGAGCTCGTATTTTTTTTTAAATAAACCTTTTTTTTAAAAAAAATAAACACTCCTTCTTTATTCGGATATGGGATCAATTACTTCAATTTTAAGTATGCGGTTATACGAATATATTTTCAAAAATCTCTACAAAATCGGGGCTTGATGAAAAAAGATAAACAGAAGTTTGTAAGCAGACAAACAACAAATTGTCAAGGATCTAGTTGGAGATAGAGGTGGCTCGGCTCAGCCCATATGCGCACGAACTCGGCTCGTTACTTATGGGGCGAGTCGAGTTTTCGCTTGCGAGCTCGTCTTTTTTTTTTTTTTTAAATAAACCTTTTGTATAAAAATAAAATAAACACTTCATCTTTATCCGGATGTGGGACTAGTTACTTCAATTTTAAGTATACGGTTATACGAACAACTAGTTACATATACATTTTTTAAGAGAAATAAAAAAAGTATTATAAAATAACAAATTTTGATTAATATATTTAAATTAAATATCACTTACTTTGATGTCATGCAATTTCGACTTATTTATCTTGCAGTTGAAAATGACATTCTTGTCAACCCTTCACGCATATTAATGTTTTCAAAATATCTTCTTTCAGTCGATTCCTGACCTCGGATAGAAACCCTTTTTACCCTTTTTATCTGCACTAAAAGCAGACTCCGAAGTTACACTACTAATCGGAAGTTTTAGTGGGTCTTTTGTAATCATAGTAACCAATGACTATCGTCGTTCGTACTTTTGACAGAATTCAATTACTTCTTCTGAACTTCTAAACTTTTTTTATTTGTTTTGTTATTAAGCATATCATGATTAAAATAATCAATTAATTCAGCAAGCAATACATTTGGACTTGCATCCGATGTTTGATTACATGTGGTAGACAAACTACTACTAGAGGAACCACATGCATTTGCATCATACCTATATGAGTTAATGCCTTCGAATAATATTTTATTGTTATCTTTTGGTATATCAATGGAAGGAGTAGGTACAGAGGTTACTTGATTAATATTTGTACTCATTCGTTCTGCATATAATTCATACATTTCACATAAAGTTTGTTCTAAATTTCTATAAGTGATAGATATATTAAAAGTTAAAGCTCTTGAAATCTGATCAATTACAAATTAATATTCGATAAATTATATCGGGGGTCCATAATCCATGCTAACGGAAATAACATAGACAAGTCTTTCCAATATTTTCTAAACTTTAATTCCATGATATATATAATTGTACTAAATCGGGGTCATTTTTATATTTATGAAAAGCCCTAAAAATTATATAAATACGTTCAAGTACCATGCAATTAGTAGAAAAGTAAACTCCAGACAAAATATTTCTAGAATCATAAAAACTTATCAAAAAGTTTTTAATTTTAAAAGTTAAAATCCAATCGGATTCATTCAAAACACTATCATCATCGTTTCTAATACGCTTATTGTTATAAAATTCAGTTATTAAATATTCAAAATCTTTACATGATTTTAATAATAAGTGGAGTTTCATCTGTACCCTACGTCACTAATAAATTTTTTCATATTTGTCGCCCCAGATTCAGCACAAAATTCCTCAAATGCATGTTCTCTACTAGTGAAATCGTGATATACACTAGTGCATTCCTAATTCTTGGAATTTCATTCTTAATATGTTTCAAATCGTACTGCACTATTAAATTAAAAATATGGCACACACATCGAATATGAAACAAATAACCACCCAAATCAAGCTACAGTACTCTGCACAATTTATCGATAACTACCTTATTAACACTAACGTTGTTGAATGTAAATGAACGAATTTTACTCTCGCAACGATATTCTCTAATAATGTTCATAACATTGTTATATATGTCGTTAGTGTTGTGAGGGAACTCAATAATTTTAAAAGCAATAATCTTCTTATATATACACCAAAGTGGGTCTATATAGTGTGCAATTGCACATATATAACATTTTTTATTAATCTCTTTCCATATATCCGAAATTAAGGATATAACACCCTCATATTTATCTAAATCAGCAATCAATAGTTTCTTTGTATGAAGGAAATATTTTATTATATTTGAACGAAGAGTGTTTCGACTTACCTCAACATACCTCGGTTGAAGATATTCTTTCATGTACGAGACAAAATGTTGGTTGTCCGCTATTGCTAAAGGCAACTTAGCAGCGGCAACAAACTTCACAATTCCCGTTCGAGTTTTCTCCTCCGAATACATCCACGTAGAAAGTGGAGTAGTAGTAGAACCGGTGCCTGAACTACCAAATTGCAGTTGCGTTTGACCAGCAGGAAGAAGCCCGTGTTTGGCCACACATGCTTTGTAGTGGTGATTGAGGTGGGTGGTTCCAATACCTTTTTACCATGCCATTGTTGTTGATAGTATTTACATACTACTTTAGATTCTGCAACTCCATCGACCACACGACCTATTTGAATCAATTTAAAATGATTCCAATATTTTTCCTTTTTTTTCCCTTTTTGCTTCCCTCTTGCATGTGGAATATCTAATTCATGTTCATCCTTCTGTTCCGCCTCGAAAGCACCAACGTCATCCAAATCTATTGGATTAATTTTCACGAGTATCGAAATTCGAAATATTTTCGGGAATAGGTACTTTGTTTAGATCGACGAATTCATTCTGAGACTTTGCGGCGTGATAGGTGATTCACTTCCAATACCCAACAAACCTTCAACAAATGAGCGTTGATCCATTTGTGAATTGATATAAAATGTATAGTAAGTAACAAATCAAGAATTGAAAAAAAGTTGACGTGTAAGATTGTAATTGAAAATTTGTAGTGTAATAATTGATATTGAATAATTGAAGTTGAATGTAAAAGTAGAATTAAAGAATAAATGTAGACAATGTAGTAGTCTATAAGATAGATTGTAGAATCAAAATTATAATATAAAATGTAGAAGAGATTAGAGAGTGAGAGTTGCGTGAAAAAGGGAATGCGATGGGTATTTATAGAGAAAAAAAACTAAAACTCAGCGACTGTGCAAACGGTCAATGAACTTACACAGTGACTAAAACTGTCACTGAGGCTCGTGCTCGTTATTTGACAAGCCGAGCGGACAAGATGCTAGATCCGTTTGCCACCACTAATTGGAGACCAAAATGAAAAGGAACCGCACTCGACGAGCCGCTCGACCCGTTTGCCACCACTTCACAAGCCAAGCCGATGGGCTGCTCGATCCGTTTGCCACCACTAGTTGGATACCAAAATGAAAAGAAACTGCACCCGACGAGCCGCCGACCCCTTTGCCACTACTAGTTGGAGACCAAAATGAAAAGGAATTGCACTTTAAAAACAATGCAAACTAGATTTTTTTTTGTTGATATTTCTAAAAAAAAAATTTATCCATTCCCCTTGCTTTCTTTATTTTTACTTTTTGGTACCCCACTCCCGGCAACTTCTACCTCCCTTGGACCCTAGCCCTTCATCCCTTCTCCCTCGGGTACAGTTAGGGTTCCGGTATAATGTATGTAAGATTCGGGTGCAATTTCTTTCTAAAAAGAAATAATTTAGTCATTATTTGGTAGAGATTAAAATCAATTTTTTTTTATACGTTTTGATAAAAAATAATGAAATGTATAGTTGAAAAATTATGAATCACATAATTTTGACTTAAAATTTTAATTTAAACCAAACAGGGGATTAATAATAAAATACAGCAATTTTTTTTATTTTTTTTTTTGGCAATTGCTCCTTGTGTAGCAAAGGGTAGTTCTTAAAGTCATCGTAGTCCACTCAATTTTAATTTATTATTTTTATTTTTTATGGTTTAAAACTTAAAATGTATTGAAATATTTATTAAAAATAATACTAAATTGAACATAAACGAGGACATGAAAACTAGACAAGTTAATTGATTTTATTATTTTTTTTAATAAAAAATGACTTTTTTTACTGAGCAAGTTTTTTACACTACCTAGAAAAAGAACAAAAATCAGCCGCTTCCCACTTTTCAAGCCACGTCACCTGAAATATTGACGAAATGGGCCCCTTTAAAATACTCATTGATTTCCAACATTGACCCGTCACCTGAAAAATTTCTGCTATTTATATTTCCCCCCGTTTAAGCCAGTACTGTACATACTACACAAGACAACACTATTCACACTCTCCAAACCCTAACTAACTACAAAGTTCTGCTCCATTTCCGTATCACTCTCGTTAAATACCGGCGAAACTGGAAATTTCCATTAAAGTATTGCAGGTGATTATATAATTTTTCGAAAGTTTTTTTTTTTTATCTAAATATTGCTGGTGATTTTATTTCTGTTGGTATTATTTAGAGTTGCGTGATTGCCGGATATGGCTTCAGCATGCGTGAACAACATAGGAATGTCACCGGAGAGTTTTCTGGACTGTCCTCCTTCGAAATATCCCTCGTACGGGTGGCTGAGCTCGAGAATCTCTTTCGGCTGTGAGGTAGCCGATGAGGAGGAGGTAAAAGCTGGGGTAGTTAAGCCTTCAGCTAAAACTGAAGACAAATCGGATAATGCAGTTGTGGAGAAGTCGGAAAAATCAGATCCAGAAGTGTCCGCTGAAACTTTTGTCGATTTTGAGTTCCGACTGGAAGATCCAGTTACAATGCTCCCTGCCGACGAGTTGTTCTCCGACGGAAAGCTCATGCCATTACAGATTTCTTCGATTCAGAAATCAATGAGGTCAGCGCCGACGACATCTGCGGTCAGATCGCCGGACACGCCAAAACTGCGCATTAGAACTGAGATTTCTCTTACAGATCCTTACTTATTTTCTCCCAAGGCTCCCAGGTGTTCGAGCCGCTGGAAAGAGCTTCTAGGCCTGAAAAAGCTCTACCAGAACAGCAATGCAAAGCCTGAAGATCAAAAGGCGGCCTCAGCATCCAATAGTAAAAATGCCGCCAGAAGCTTAAAGCACTTTCTCCACCGCAGCTCAAAATCATCAGTAAATGCATCCATTGATTCATCTTTAAGCTTCCCATTATTGAAGGATATGGACAATGAGTCGGTCTCAATTTCCTCTCGGCTTTCGCTTTCGTCTTCTTCTTCAGGACATGAGCACGATGATCTCCCAAGGCTCTCTCTCGATTCCGACGAGCCGAATACTCTTACTCGTAGCTCTAACCGGAATACCAGCACTCTTTCCCGAGTTCGAGTTGTTAGACCTGGGGCATTATCGCCAGAGAATCCAAATACGGCGACCCGAGTGGTGCGTAGTCCAATGCAAAAAGCACCGGAGCCTATTGCACAAACGTGTGGAGTTTCAGCAGATAGTCCTCGCATGAATTCCTCTGGTAAAGTCGTGTTTAATAACTTGGAGAGAAGTTCCAGTAGTCCCAGCAGTTTCAACGGTGGCCCCAGATNAATTATAAACATCGAGGAATGGAGATGTCTTATTCAACTAATATTCGTGTTATTCCGATTCTGAATGTTTTAGTTTGTTCACTTCAAGGCTCATCTAAATCTGGTATTTTTTTTTCCTATTTTCCTCACAACAGAAGACAGATAGTAGCGGCGTCAGCGACAACAACAATGGTTGTAGCAACACAGGACAACATAACCAAAGCAAAGAACCATACATATTGAATTCGAGATATGGAAAGCATGTTTTGCGGTAACACTTCACTTTTTTTTTTCTTAATGTTGAAGCTATGAGTTTTTGACAGTGATCAATGAGTTCCATTTGCTGTTTTACCTTGAAAAATCTTAGACTGCTTTGTACATAAATGAGGGATTGGGAATCTCCTTCTTTTTCTTTGATTTGTGCTAACTCAAATGCTGAAACTTAATGCTAGATTTTCTCCAATGTAATGAGTCATTAAGCAATTCCCCTTTTTCATCGTCTTCTCTTGTTTATATGAATTATCAGCTTTACAAAAGTCTCTCTTATTCTTTCCAATCACGATGATTTTAGAGGGTGTGAGAACTGTGCTTGTTCATATGACTGTGACTGTTACCCACGCGCCACCGATGCGGCTCATTGTGTTAATCTCCGGTAACTCAAATTAGACGCACTGGCGTACTCTCACCTGTTTGCTTTTACTGAATTGTTTATTTTAGTTTTTCAATTATTGAGTTTTCTTTCTATGAATGTAAAACTTGGGAAATGACGATTCCAACTTCTTTCTCATTGTATAGCAACATTTCCACAGATCTAATAATATGGGCATTAAATTCTTCCTTGCATTATTTGCCATTACTCGGGGGCTATTTTTTTTTTCTTTATAAAAATATAAACAAAGTTATACATCTTGAACATTGAAATGGACATATGATAATCAATTATTTATGCATACTTTTTTTGGAGAGTAGTGACACAATTCCAATGCAAAGTTGGATTCAAATGGTCTAACAGTAAAAGAAAATTACTAGTTGGTACTCCCTTGAAAGCATTGCTGCAGCTCCATGTGTGATATAAGAAAAGTAAAATACTAAAATCTGTATCGTAAGAGTTGTTATGTAGTTCAGGTGTCGGTGTTGGAGCGTAATGTCCTTTATTCACTTCCAATGAAGAGGCCTCCTCGCTGGTGCCTGCCTGCCTGCCTGCTGCCACTTCTGATTTCACGTTGGACCGCACATATATAATATCTGCTATACATTTTAAATATCTAATTTCTTCAAAAGGGTTTTGTCGTGGGTCTCAATCCTTTCTCTATTAAACTCCCCATCTTGACCGTGGGATTGGAATTAATATAATCGATCTTCTTAACTAACTCAAACATATCTTTCTTGGTTTCAATCCTATTGTCATTTTGGATAATTGAATCTTAATTTGTATTATTGAATAGAGAGACACAATTATATACTATTAACATTAGTGAAGTTAGTATAAAATTTTGAAATGGGATTGGGAGGCACATGATGATCGTCAAAGAGCCTTAAATTTAGCATTAATTTTGCAGTTAATTTATTGGGCTTGTTCAGTGGATTGTCTCCTTATAATAAAGAATATAAAAATGTGGGGATCCTGGAATCCGGCATTGGTAGTAGAACGTGCCCGTGAACTGTCAATTCTCTGATCAGATTCCCAATTAGCCTGTGATCTTATCGTATATGTCTCGGCACACGTACATTTTGAATATGGTATTTATATATAGTATATACATATGCACAGATACACATAATACGTAATATTAATTAAGAGTGAAAGTTACGTAAAATCAGATTTTTTACGTAACTATTTCAAAATTCAGAGAATGTGTTTGAGCCACGTTATTTTGGAAGAATGTATTTTAAAATTGTAGATTGATGGAGAATGTGTGATTGAAAATGAGTAAAAGAATGAGAATTTTAATGAGAATGAAACAGGAGCTTAAAGTTTGTTTATACAAAAATCTCAATATAAATAATAATATTATACAATTAAATTAATTTATATAGCAACCTTACATCTAGAGGTGACAAATGAGCCGAGCCGAATAAATAATAATATTATACAATTAAATTAATTTATATAGCAACCCTACATCTAGAGGTGGCAAATGAGCCGAGCCAGCTCGACTCGTTTTGACGAGCCACGAGTTGCTCGGGCTCGTAAAAAAGACGAGTGGCTTGCCCAAAATTAGTTTTTTTCTTCTTCTTCCAAAAAGGCTTATCATTGAAAGAAAAAAAAAAATAGATGAGCCGGCGAGGTTTGGCTCGGCTCGCTAAGCGTCCACGAGCGGCGAGCTCGGCTTGTGCGGGTACTTCTTTCTCTATCTATAAAAGCAACCTCTCTCCCTTCTCTCTATCTCCTTCTCTCCTCTCTCAAATAGCACTCATCGGTGACGAGCGTCGTGTAGCATCAGTGCGCAATACTCTTCTCCCTCGAATCACCATTGTGTTGTGCTACACCAAGTGGCGCCGCACGAAGCAACACCGTAGGCACAACATCGAAAACCTTGCGCGCCGAGGTGCATAGCTGCGGTAACCTGTACGTTACGATATAGTGGTGGCGACTTTCCTTTGTGCGCGGCAACTCATCGTCATTGTGCACGGTACAGATCCATTCTTTTTTTTTAGTGGTGTAGTAATAGACGGTTCAGTGGTGATTCTATGGTGCAATTGTGGTGTGTTACTTTTGCAATTGCGGCAATGGTGTAGGTGTGCGATGTGGTGTTTGGGTGCGATGGTGCGATGTAGTGGTTGTTGGGTTTGGTGGTGCTGTGTGCGGTGGTTGGGTGCGGTTGAGTGTGGTGCTGTGTGGGATGGTGATATGCAGTGGTGGTGTGCGGTGTGGTGGTTGGGTTCGATGGTTGGGTGCTGTGTTGGTGTGCGGTGTGGTGGTGATTGTTGATTACGCCCAAAGTATAAC
>CAIGRF010230811.1:0-13872 GCA_903798235.1 Fraxinus ornus | reverse complement strand
TAAAGGGCTGTTCTCTTTGTATTTCAATTTTGTGTGTTTGAGTGTCCATTTTGAGATTGTTGAAAATGTGTTCGTTTTGGTATTTTGAAAAATTATTTTGAAAACACTGAAAACACGTTTTGAAAATTTTGGTTTGATTATAACTGAAAACACGTTTTCTTTGTAAATTTTTAATTTGTTTTCAAAAACGCGTTTTCGAAAATAAGAAAAGTACCCGTTTTCACTATTTTGGAAAATCGAAAACAGAAAACGACTTGAAAACGGTAAAAAGAACATGCCCCAAGTAACTTAAAAAGAATCAAGAAGCAAATTTTCCTATCAAGTATGTCCTCTATTTGAGATTCAAATAGTGGATTAATCTAAACTCAATCCTAGCTTAAGATCTAACGATTTACAATCACTCTTCGACTTAGGCGAAGAAGAGGATTGGTTGATAACGACAGGCCTCGTATTTCGATCTCTCGGCATAGGACACTGAAGGCTGAACACGCGTGTATCTTGCTGCAACGGAAGGCTTTGATACGGGTCAAAGATGATTTGAGATTCATCATAGAGTGTAAATTCAGATGGAGCATGATATGAAGGATCGTAAAGCCATGCAGAAGATCCATAATGTTTAGAATTCTGAAAGGGCTGAATATTGTTGTAGTAATTGATCATGTTTCCCTTTTTTGCTTGAAGCTGCAGCCTTTTTTTCTTCATTCTTTCCTTTTTGTGGGCATTTTGATGGCCTCCCAATGCTTGTGAATTTGCAAAATTCTTGAAACAATATTGGCACTCGAATTTCCCTTTTTCTTGGTCGACCCTTAATTTATCGGGAACAAGGCTTATTTCGTCATTGAATTTCTCATTTTCTCCCTTCTTCGAGGCAGGCTTCTCTCTTCCTGATGTTATAGTAGAAGAAGATGATGAATTCACACTTTCGTGATCTCCTTCTGAAATTTCCTTCCTTTTTCGACATAAATCCAGCTCGAATCCGAATAGCTTCACCTTCTTCTCAATGCAAGATGTTGCACCAGAAATATTTTTCTCCATCACTATTAAAGATGATGAGAATGAACAAAGTATATTCTTGAACTAATGCACCTGGCTATATATATAATGTTCTACTTCTCTCTACCTTATATAGCAAAACCTATTAGGTTTTGACTATATACATAATATGTGTGTGTGTGTGTGTATATTTTGTATCTACCTCCGAAAAAGAATATTATTTTCTCACGCACTATTATTTTTTTAAAAGTTTTTCCATATTATTGTAGTAGATATAAGATATATACACCATAAACTTTCCCCCACCAAAGAGGGATTCAATTAATTTACATATAAAATTAAGAAAATTGGTGGTCTATAAAAGCACTTTAAATTATAGAAAAATAATGAAATTAGTAGCACTTGAGCAATTGAATACAAATCTTCCATGCTTGAAAAGTAAAATATACTGTATAAAATTGAGGGTAATGACAAAAGTCAAAGAAAGATGGAGACATTATCACCTGCAAGGAAGGAGATCTAGCTTCAAAACAAATCTACTACTGTAGTTAAAATTTTTATTAAAGGATTATTTTGATTGACCACCTAACCAGTGGATAATTCATGTATTAATTTTTCTTTAGGTGCCTAGTCCCATCTAAAACAGTACTTTAAATCAAGTTCATATATATAATTATGCTAATTTTATTCCACCTTGCAAATTTAAGACTTGAATCAACATGAACGTAATAATTAATATGACAGATGACATGCTTACCTCATTAAAGATCGAGCGACCTTAGTGGTCGACTACTTTAAGTAGCATATATATTGTTTTCACAAAATGTCCTACTTTGAAAATCTGACATTCGTAGACTTCAGTTTTAAGAAGAAGGATACTGTAACAACCCTAATTACGTAAGATAGTGCTTGTTCTATGAGCTTACAACTAACGTTGTAGGTCAATTCAATATGATTGTAATTTAGATATAAAATCTTGAATGTTGTAGATTTTTATTTACTATGCACTAGGTCGAAGGTTCCTCTCTCACTTATCCACAATATTCTATATATTTAATAAAAGACAAGCATTTATCTTGACCATGTATTTACATGTATTAAAAAATGATTAGGGGAGTTGTTGCTGAACAAAGTAGGAATACTAAGAAGTTGGCTTTCATATAATTTACCATAAAATATTGACGAGGTTCTTCAAGAAGATCTGGGCAAATCTTCTTAGAGCAAGCAAACCATATTTTTTTAATCCCAAAAACATATGAATTAACTCATAATTAATTATACTGATTTAAGTTGGGCAGGTGTTGAATTTGGTCCCACTTTTATATGCTTTGTGGGCATGTTGGGAACTAGTCATTCCATATTGTCATTAAATTATCTTAAATTGGTGGACTTCTTCCACCAATAAATCTCACATTCTCACGAGTTCCACTACTTTAGTTTTTCTAATTCTTTTCTTCTAGTCTATTCTAATAGTTTTTTTTTGTCTTCAAACTGAAGAATTCCAAATAGGCATGCCGTCACCTAGCATTTCACTATCTTAATGCGTAATCGCCTCGTCTAATTGAAGTTAATAAAGAAACAACCCTTCAATCAACATAATATTAGCAGATATTTTAAGTTTTAACATGTTATTTTCCCGGAAAATAATAGTGGTACATAGGAAGGTACATAAAGGTGTCCATAATGGACACTCGACACCCCCTATTGGAGGGAGTGTCGGTGGGTCCGGCACTCCCTCCAATAGGAGGATACCGGGTGTCCATTATGGACACCCTTATGTATCCCCCTATGTACTTGTAGCAAAGTCCTATTTTCTCCTCGAATTAAAGTACTTTGCGTTATTCATTCGTCTATCGCCAAAAACAATAATTTCCTGTTCTCTTTAAGCATTTCGTCAACATTCATAATCACGTGGCACAAGTTATAGGAATGACAAAAAGTACCTCTTCAGAAATAAAACACTTCGTTCGAAATTATCTCACTTTTATTCTCTCTCCTTTTTTTCACCCCTCCCTAAAGGAGGCTCAAACCCAAGTTGTCAATATGATAAGGCTTCACTTTAACCAAAATTTATTCTTTCGATCAATACATAAAACTTGAACTATTTCGATAAATAAACAGAAACAAAATTTGAATTCGAGATTTTTTATTTTTTTTGTAACAAAACATGTGAAACTATGGTGGGCTATGATTGGCATATAGCGAGTGGGTTTGGTTTCTTGATTGATTGATTACTCCTCAATTCCTTTAATCTAGTACTAACTACATAAGAGGATTAGGAGGTGGCCCCCACCCTAAGAGCCCCTTTCTCATGCACTGAATTTTACCTCATTTGGGTACAATCACAAGAAAAATATAAGCAAAAGAGAAATCCAACTTAATTACCTAGAGAGAGCCAATATTGACTTGGCAAACATAAATAAATTAATATAATGATTTATTTGATTTGTTAAGAATCTTTCAAAGATAAAGAGTTTAGAAAAAGAGGGTTTCAGATATGAAGGTTGTTTATTTAACCATTAAATTTGGTGCACCTGTTGCACGATTTGACACCTATATAAAAGACAATTCAAACACATTTTATTGAAATTCCTATCCAACAGTTTTTTCCATTAAGAATTGGATAATGTATGTGACGTTGTCGACAAGTGTCGAGACTCTAGTTAATAAAAATGATCGCAATTTAAGCTGCATAAGTTAGAAATAAGATAAGTAAACTCAAATTAATGTGACTTGTTGTGATCATTGAATTGAACAATGTTCTAAAAATTAAATTAAGAACCGATCTAGGAAAAAAAATTAAGGTTGAAGGGTTGAATAGAGATCGTTGATTAAGTCGTACAAAAAATAAAATTTTGAAATGAACCAACCGATTATGGTCGACGCACCAGTCGATTCTTGGTGTGCACAACTAGTTCGTGTCATTAATTGTTCAATATCCAGTATACATAACATGTCCAGATTAGAGATCAGTTCTCGACTTTTCCAGATGAACCCGGCATATCAAATCCGTTCTCGAAAACATTGGAATTAAGTGAAAAACAATTTGTTCTCATTGAATTCGTTTGTACTATTCTAAAACGTTAAAATAAAATTGCTGCTCCGCATGGACAGTAAAAAAAAAATATACAGCGCATTTTCACCCGTACAGCTTTTTGACATTTCTTGTAGAAATTTGGAACCACGAAATATGCACCAATAACCGTCAGCATACTGGTCTTTTAGTACTGTTCTTAGTCAAGCCTTGCATGCCTAAAACGAATGATTTCATTTTGTTATGAAGAATATAATATAAGTTCTGGACTGCACATGTTTCAGCAACTAAAATTGTAGTTTCAATTATAATTTAAAGAGCAAAAGTAAAAGTTAGGCTTTGAATCTGAAATTTATGAATTACAACATGAAAACTTGACTAAACCAAACATACAATTCTTGATACCTTGGTTTGATAAGATTACTGTTAAATATATGTATAGATGTTTGTAATATTCTTGTAATTTTCAGGGTAAATTTCTCCTGAAACCATGTCCACGATCTTTTAACTCGATACGTTTGTTATTCCATAGGATGAAAAACGTCAATTTAATTGTTAAATGGTCGAGAGACACTCGATTGATAACTTATCGAAAGAGAAATTATCCCAAAAAGAGCATTATTTATGCCCTTGTTTGAGTCCCATTTTTTTTTTAAACAATGTATTATTGAATATGATTTTGATCTCATTTCAACTGCACATTTTTCAATAAAATAATATTATACGTAAATTCAAAATCTTTCCTTATTTTTTAACCACATATTTCCCATCAATACACTATTTGAAATGATTTTATTTTATTTTGACAAAAATGGGGCTCAAACAATATAAATTCAACTTGCGCCATTTGATTTCCGAAACAAGGAAAAATTTTTAAAAAGAATTTTATCATGAGCAATCAACGTCTAAATAGACATTTTTTCATCGTGTGAGATAACGATAGGCATAACTAAAAGGTTAGAGACTGAAGAAATTTTTTCCCTCTTTTAGTTTGTTTCAACCATTCAAGTAATACAAATTCTCTTTGTTCTTCTATCGTTTTAAGTCTCGGTTTTCTTCAATTTATAGCTTCTAGAGTCACAAGATTGTAAAATTTCCAATCAAATATTAATATTAATATTAACTAAACAAATGCCGTAACAACCTGATGAGTATATTACTCGTATCTGAGGGTAAGTTATGATCAAACCTAGTTCTTGAATCCAATATTCTAAAAGGTCCGCTCCTTTACGCCTCGATGGAAAAATAAACAATCAATTCTACATTGACAGCTTAAGGTGCACCTGCGCAAAAAAGACGCTTGACTTCCTTTTTTGAGCAAGCAAAATTTTCTTTACAGTCCAGTTCGAAATGCTCCACCATCACTAAAACTTTAAATAAAAATAAGTTCAACAAAAACTCATCCCAGTCCAAACCCAATCTAGGAACATAGCTTTCTCTACCCATGAACAAACATTATTGATTTATTTATTTGTCTACAATAATTAAAATAAATATCAAGAAAAGGAAATGTCTCATTCCACCTAGGAGCATTAATTTTAGGCTTGCATCATATTATGCAGTGAAACGAGCACTAACTGTAATATTCATGAATCGTGCTATTTGTACAATCTTAGTTGACAACATCACATTTATCAATTTTAAAAGAATCGTGCTACATGTACAACATTGATTGACAACATCATGTTTGACAACATCATATCCAATCATTTTAAAAAAGTGTTTTTATATCACATGATAGAATTTTAACAACACGTGATTGTCAACTATGTTTATTAACTTTATTGAATATTTATACGTCCTGCTGGTGGAAGAGGGTTTTATCTGTTCATGCATACAAGCTCTCATGATAATTAAATAATAATAAATCTATATAATATAAAACTCAGCATATCCTATGTCACCTGCAGTGATATGTATCAATGAGACTCGGTAAAAAGAGAGTTTTGCAAACAAATTATTTCTAGAAATGGTGGCGTAGGTGACAAGACTGCAAGCCTATCCACTCTAGAGTAGAGTTAATAAAAGAACCCATACAAGAAAAATAGAGCATGTTAGATTATAATTCTAAGTAGTCAAACAAACCTTTTCTACACACACTTCAAAGGATGATTCAAAGGATGAAAGGACCCATAACCTACTACCTACTTGTTGTCCACACAATCGACAAGACACACAAATTACAAGCACTTAAAAGCACTACCAAACAAGCACATTTTTATAGCCCCTCCTCATGAGCAAGCTAACTCAATTCTTGTTCAAAATTCTGTCACGTGAACAATTTTAATTAATGCACGAGAGGAAGACTTGACAACCAAAACCTTTTTATTGGTTTTGGCATTACGTTAATCTTTTATTTCTGTGAAACTAGAACTATCTTGGATATTTTCTTTTCCTAGGAGAGGCATACATGGAATGCAAGTATTTACCTCCTATATTGGAAAGGCAGAAAATCTTCACCTATCATACTGCCCAAAAAAGACAGAAAGCTGTGCTTCTTTCCTTCTTTCCGTCTTTTAAGCAAAGCCAAATGTCCATAATTAAATTGAATGGAAAAATGTTATGGAGTCCAAAATGGGGAAAATATAAAATGAATCAGAAATTTTCTCACGTTGAGATAAAATATGTTCTCACATAAGAACAAACCTCACCCACGACTTTGATTTTCAACAACTGAAAGGTGTAAATAATGATTCATTAACAATCTTTCCATCCAAAAGCATGTGGTAACGTAAAAAAAAAGTAGAATTCCTTTCATTCGCATCAACAAAATACTAACAATCTTGCTTGTTCATCATGCTTGTCGTTTGGAAAGAGGTGGCAGGGAGAGCAGGATCTTTTTCCTTGGTCCCTGCAATATGCAAACATTCTTTGAAATGAAAAACATGACGATAATTTCATTATGCTAGACATAATCGAACTGAGCACGGTATTCTTTAGTAGATGAAACGAGGATTATCAAGCAGTTACAGAATGGTATTACCATATTATTATTCTAGCTCGGATTTATTGCAGCCTTAACTACATCTATATTCAACCATCGAAACAAAGCGTAAAACAACTATGAAGCAACATAATTATTCAGTGAGCAATTAGCAATAGCTGCCAACGTCAAGTATACAGTTGATGAGCTATGTGTGGTACTAAAAGGTAATTACTCAAGATGTCATGGAATAGTTGGAAGTTGGCAAAGCAATTACCATAGGTATTCCCAAGTCTTTAAGGTCAATGTCACCCATCTGCCTCAAAGCATACATGTCCACCTGCACAACAAAAAATACTCAGTTCATCCAAGCATATAAAGGCTGTAGTTTTTCCAACTTACATACGAGCAACCAAAGAAATCAGGAATTTGAATAATGGGGTACCGTATGTAGCAGAAAGTGAATAAATTAATCACAGGGATGAATGTTCATTTAATTTACTCTGCCCAGAAATTTAATACCGTTCATAATATTTATGCAAACATAATTGAAACGTTTCCATTTTTCACCGTATACTGATCTTTCTTTTTTTTTTTTTTTTNTGTTTCGGATAACAGAAATTCCTAGACATGACACCTGAGTCATGCATTGCAAGGAAGATAGGGAGGGGAAGGCAATCAAAGAATGACCAGAGGTTACATACTTCCTCAGCCTTAAAGTGAATGGCATATTTTTCGAGGCCAAGTGACTGCAAAAAGCTGTCAACAGTAAGTTGATCATCAACCTGCATACATAATAGCCAATGAGTGAATATACATGGAGGCCTATGCAGATAACACTTCAAAGTTTCAAACTTTTTGTGATTTTGGCAATAAACCAAGTGGTCCTATGTTTCACGCAAGCATGCAATAAACTGTTTTAAGAGATTTTAAAGAAATGTCGATCAGAAAAAGTAGTGGAACAGACGAATTTTTTATCATTGTCTCTAGGCAAAACAAATTATACCAAGCCATGTGATATTGATGAGGCTAGTTGCTGTAATTCAGTTACAAACTAAAATTAGGGCTCATGGTCTGTGAGAAAAAAAAAATGACTAGTCAAACAAATGAAGTAAAAAATGAGCTATTTTATTTGAAAATATTGATTAAAGACAGTAGAAGGACATGAAAGGTCCAATCCTGCCCAGGAAGCAATTCCATGCTGGTAAAAATCAAACATGGAAGTCCACTCATTCTAGCAAGTAATAGAAAGAGTCCAATTTAGGATTCAAGCTACAGTAGCCTTAATAATTCCAAAATGAATCTCTAGAATATAATGTAAGCCTAAAACACAAAGATTCTAAGCATTATCGCTCTAGTAACCATCTCTGACTAATAGCATAAATTACACATAATAAAATCATATTTCCAAACATGTTTGTATTGGACACTGAAAGCTATTTCTCCATGTTAATGTTTCACATGTAGATGTAAGAGCGACAGAAAAAAACAGTCTAGCCTTTCAAGGGTGAACGCAGTAGAAGCACCTGCAGGGAGATGAACTGTAGAACGAGGGAAGCAAAGATGGAGGTAAAATGAAATAAACTAAATGCAAAAGTATGAGTGAAAACACAAGAAAGAAAGTTTATTGTAATAGGTTTTCCAATGCAAAAGTTCTTTTCAAGCAAGCAAATAATTCAAAATAGAAATAAGAAAGGAAAGTTGCCTTTTGCAAAACTTAAAGAAGCGTGCTTAGTAGTTTTGAAAATGACATTAGCCTTTGGGATTGAACTTCAAACTGGCCTCATCACTTCCACTGGATATGGTACCCAGCTGTATCACATGATATGGCCAACTGTGTCATAACTACTGGAAAACATATTCACCAATCCATCATGTGCAGTGATGTAGGACAATCCTATTATAATTTGGATAGAAATCAGTTAAGATTATAGTACGAGTTTTGTTTCCTTTTAGGATTTTGGTTTTCTTTCCCATTTTATGACATTGTTTAATTTCATTGTATTGTTAGGATTAGGAGGTTAATTTGTCTATATAAACAAAGGCTTGTACAATTAATCATCAATTCATTTAAATAAAATTATACTTTAATCAAACTATCAAGTTCCACAAATTTTCTTATTGTTTCAAGAAACAATTCCGCAACAAAATGGGTATCACTTTTACCTGGCCTAATGACTAAGGATGGCATTAATGGAGTTCAAGCCATCGATGACAAATGGAGGTTTAAAAACTTTGAGCACCGACTTATCGGGCTCAAAAAACACTTCAAGATGTTCAACAAAGCTTAGTTGTGTTCATCATTCAATTCAGACATGGATGGCCACAAGCACGGCTGGTGACCATTCCGACCATGACGACTCAAAACTTGATGATGTACCATCGTGTGAAGAGCAACAGCCATAAGATGACCTCAAATTTGTAGCTTGGTACCCTAAGGGAAATCATGGGGACATCAACTCTGGGTTCGACATGTCAACGGCCTAAATCAATAGGAGACGACAACAATCCATCATAAACCCATCCCAACAGGCTCAACGACAACCATCATCAGCCAAGAAGAAGCCAACCCTCATCGGGACGACCACCAAATGAGCAAAGAGCCACTTAAGGTTCAACCAAAACCCTGATGTTAGAAATCCCCACAAATCAATGACCATCAACAGTAGCGTTATCAATAAGGACTTACTCTCTCTACCAAACGAACGTGATCATCCAAGATCTTCGAAGAGGTGTAGACAATTTCTGGTAGCATGAAAGAGTTGCCCCAAATTTTGGACAGCAAGGAGCAATCAGAAAACTGGCACATATGTAAAGGTCAGGCACCAAAAACATGAAAGAGACATCAGGTTCCCTTTATTTTTTTTGTTTGAGGATGAAGATGATAATTACAACTTGGCCCCCAAGAATATGATCTTGAGCAGTTTGTCCCCATACTTGTGAACATGGTCAATTTGCTTCCACGCTTATGGGCATAGTCAAAATAAGAAAAAGTTTAAATCGAGGATGGATTTACCCACCTTTAAAGGTCGTTTACATATTGAAGACTTTCTCGATCAGATTACCATTGTCAATAATTTCTTTGATTATTTGAAAATTTTCGATAACCTCCCAGCTTAACTTGTAGCGTACAGATTAAAAGCATGAGCAAAGTGACATCAAACAATACAATTCTGGAGTTTATAACGTACACCAAAACATGAATATTTCTTCAATATTCAATCCACAGATTCTTGACTATTTTTCTCTGATAAATTATTTTTTTCTTTGTCAACCAAGCTCGATGACGAGATGAGGGAGAATGACATGAGAAAATCATATTATAAATATGATAGAAGTTAGTTACTATAGTAGGATTTTTATTTCCTTTTAGATTAAGATTTTGTTTCATTTTAAGATTTTAATTTTCTTTCCTTTATGTTCTTTGACAAGATTCTCTATTCAATTCACCCTTATCCTTATACGAGTTGATGTGAGGTCAGGTGGACCCCATCGTTAGAATTAGGGATAAATTTTCCTATATAAACAAAGGCAACTACAATTTTTCAATCATCAGTTCATTACAACTAAATTATATTTTCTTAAGCTATCAAGTTTCTCAAATTTTCTTGTTTCAAGACACAATTTTGCTTCTGCATCATGCAGTGTCACATTTATGTCAAATACTGGCACTTTCACGCACCACCACAACTCACTAAGCATTCTAAGAACATAAATGTTTCCTGGGTAAATCTCATGCAGCCAATTTGAGTGCAATCAAAAGCCCAAGTATATTCAAACAATCTCATAGTTGACTATGGGAGTCAGACAATCATTCTTACGATGTAAGACGGATAACATCACATACATTAAATATTTTCAAATGGAAAACAGTATTAAACAGGTATATTATTGTAAACAGCCTCAAGACTCATCATTTCAAATGGACTATAATATTTTATTAGTTCTTATTTCATAATATAATTACGTCTAGAGAAAAGAGGGAAAAAACCTGAATTCTCGGTATCATTTCTTCACATGATCCACGCTATTTCAGTCTAAGCAAATATTGTGGCAATCCTAATTTGACAACGGGGATCATATTCCAAACACTACTTTCACACCCTTATAATATAAATGTCAAACTTAACTACACACAGAAGACAACGAAAAGATATATAAGGATGGCCACTAAAGGAAATTAACTATCAAAGTCATTGCAGAGAAGGAAACAAAAATTCATGGAGAGAGAAGAAGAAAGATAAGTAGACCATACCACATATGAGCTTTTCTGTAAAAGACTGCCTGGAAGAAGTGGGGCAGCTACTGGTGCCATGGACTTCGTCTGTACAGCAGGTGGAACCATGTTAGTCAGGTAAGATGAAGAACTCATTGGCCTTGAAAACTCAAATGAATCTTTGTTCATGTATGTGCTCGTTCTGGTTTCATCATATGCCCTAACTGGAAGCTTTCTCAGTAATCCTCCATCTCTCCTGGTTGGTGACAGACCTCTAGAACTAGCCAAAGTCTCATCTGGCGATCTCCGTCTTAAACGATCTACAGTCCAGGGAGAATAAGAATTAATCACTGAATCCACCTTGGTCGCAGCACTTGCAGTTCTTGAGCCTGAAATGGGCCCCAATATACTAGAACGACTTGGTTCGGGCATACTACGACTAACATCCTTTAGCTCAGGAAAGCTTTGCCTAGCTTCCCTGAATTCAGGCATGCGCTTCTGCCTAGGGTCAGGTATGCGTTGCTCCCTAGGTTCAGGTATGTTCTGTTCTCTGTAGTCACGGATGCTATGTCTAGAATCCCTGGTCATAGTCATTAGCTGCCTACCATCCCGTGTCTCTGGAAAATGTTGTCTTACATCCCGAGGATCTCTATGCTGCAGCCTCATCTCCTTTGGCTCAGGCACTCTTGCCCGTGTACCTAGGCTATTCGTTGAAGATTGAGCAGGCCTTGACAGAATGTTTCGAAGGTCCGTCCCACTCTGCTGGGCATTTTGACGTTGTTTCAGTTTACCTTTTTGCAGGATTTTGAACCGGAGATCGCCTTTACTTAAACGAATGTCTTTATCCATTTAAGAGCACCAAAATTAACAAAAAAAAAAAAAAAAAAGTAAGCCAAAAACTCAATTTACAATTTTGTAGAACTTCGAAGACAGAAGTACATGTCTTTTACCATCAATACCATTGGCAGCACTACCATCTCTCCGCTGTCTGCAAAACAAAATTACTGCTGTTAGTAATCTCTAACTTGCAAATATCCATCCTATCAACCATCATATCCTAATTATACTGCATGACTTCATCGCATTTTCAAGCTAATAAGCAGTAATGGAAGGATCTACGAAAATTAGAATGACTTAGACATCATCCTTAGTTAAGTATTCAGTGTATAAATATCTACTATTCTTAGGGATAAGCACATTTATACAAGAAAACCTAAACATATTAAACTAAGTAACACAAGTAGCTGATACTATATTAGGTCACCCAGAAAATAAGATAATGTACTCACCGCTTACTGTTAAATTGACCAAATGAATCAGAATCACTTCCTAACCTATCTCTAACTGATCGTTTGCCTCCAATTGTTCCATCTGAATCAATGAAAGAACTGCTTAATGCATCCCCTGCCCTTTTCACTACCTGCAAAAGACAATTAAAATGAACCCAACCAAGTTCACAAGCGCAGAGTTCCAAGATGCATAGGCTTCAAATGCAGAAAACTCCTTACAATACACATTATCAAAAACATACAAGTTACATATCTTATTAGTGTGGACAAGCAAAAGCACCTCTATTGAATCCAAACAATTCCACATAAAACTGATAAAAATGCTGTTTTTAACCAAAAAAAAAAAAAAACGAAACTACAATAATAATGGAATATGGGATTTCACAGGCCATTAGCAAAAGCTAAAACCCATAAAAACCAACTATTTCAATCCAAAACTTGTTGATCATTTTCGCATTTTTCGAATTATTAAAACATTTAAAACCGCAGCAGAACACTAACAGAATAAACACGATCTGATATGAGTATAAACAAAAGAAGTGCCATAACGAGACTACCTGACCACTGCGGCCGAGGGTGATTGTAACCCGAGACCTTGAACTCTCGGACATTTGGATGTTGAAAAAAACTGAGAAATTCTGCCCAAATGATTAAACAGGAATAAAAGAAAAGCAGAAAATAAACGAACGTTAATCTAAATATACATTTTTGAATATCTCAAATTTAGTAATGGCGATGCTAAGTCAAAATTAGGGCTTTCGCACCTTATGTAAGGAGAATTTTGTTGAAAGGAGGTAAATTATATATGAGAGAGTACGAGTGTGTTAATAGGTTCTATCTAAAGCTTTCCAAATTCCGAAAAAAGAACTGGAATAATGGCCATCATGTGCACCAATATAGTAAATAAAACTATCATACAACTTTCTAGTTGGATCTGACAGTAGAACTGGCCATAAATTACAGTGAACAAAAACCCTAATTCGCCAGTGTGTTAATACCTCTTTGTTCGATCTGCAGAGCAGTTAATCCACTCTAGGTTAGGACGAGTGGATTGCTTTTCCCCCAATTCTACTAATTAAGCTCGTGTTCGAAGCACAATTTTTAGAAGAGAATGCACGAACGTTATGCTAAATTTTTTGAAATTGCATATAATATCACTGCAATATAAAAAAGTCAAGATATTGACAGGGCACGGGTCGCGCACTCACGTCGTGGTAATTCAATTTTTTATTTTTTATTTTTTTGAAATTTTACTCAACCCATCACTTCCACCACTATTTTCCATATTCATACGCAAACCATAACGCTCCATACTGCTCCCATCATTCATTAATCCACCATACTTCCTTCTTTCACTTCTTTCTCTCCCACCTGTTTTCTTTCTCCATTTTCACGCCAACTAATGCTTTCACCATCG
>CAIGRF010230756.1:21340-34338 GCA_903798235.1 Fraxinus ornus | reverse complement strand
TATTGTTCAAAAATTACTTCTATTGATTTTGTTGATAACTTTGTTTGTTGTGAAATTCCGGATAAAAACTTTTACCCTCATTTGTATCCTATTGTTGAAAAACATATGTTTCATGGTCCTTGTGGAATATTAAATTCAAATAATGTATGTATGTCAAATCATAAAATATGCAAAAATAAATATCCAAAAGATTATGTCATGACAACTTCGCTTGGTAATGATTCATATCCACAATATAAAAGTCGTAATGATGGTCAAAAGGTTAAGGTTAGGGGTCATTGTTTAGATAATAGATGGATTGTACTTTATAATCCTTATTTAACAGCTAAATATGATTGCCATATTAATGTTGAAATATATTCAACCGTTAAAGCTGTTAAATATTTATATAAATATGTTTATAAAGGACATGATCGAATAAGTTTTTCCGTGAATGAGAATGAAAAAGATGTTTACATTTACACCCACTTTCTTTCATATAGGTTCAAACTGAAGCCCCTCGATCAGATATTAATCTTCCTGCAAGCAAACAAATTTCTCAAAAAAAATCTACATCTCCCATTAAGGGTATCTTCTTCAATAACCAGTTCCTCGAAAGTGGCTTTGTTTCAAAGGTTTGTATGCCCCTCTATTTATTGATGTCAATTGTCAAGCAAAACTGGTTTGTTAATCTCAAGTTATCTTGCATTTTTTTCATGCATATGTAGGCTACCCTTCGATACATTCCCAATAGGCTTGCAGGTAGAACATTGTCTTTATGTTTCCATAGTCTTAGTTTTCCCTGTAGTGCATTTGTGTACATAATATTTTTCTACCTATCAAAAATTTTGCTGTCTTTGAAGCATCTTACATGTGAAGTGTTAAACCATTGGTGAACATTCAATGAACTACTAGGGTTTATAGCTATTAAAAATTAATCATTATCTGGAAAACATCAAATATATGTACTTAATTATTTTGAAATGCAGGAGGCACAGAATGGGGGAATGATTTCAGGTTCTAAATCTAGGTAAGTTGATGAATTAGATTGAGATATACTATCGAAACATTTGCTGTAAATTATCAGGTGCGAAATTTGTCAAACTATGACGTCCTTCCTACTGTGAAGGCCAAAATGATTCACCTTTGAAAACAAGAATGACATGGACAAGCACAAAAATGGTTAACCAGCTGAGAGGGACGTGGATATTGCCAGAAATGATACAGCTATCTCAAGCTTTCCTCATGTAGCTATTGATAAGGATGCTGCAAAAGGGACAATCAATGCAGAAGTTCAAGTAGCCCCAGTAGTGAGTCAAGCTCTTCTTCTACTGGTTTGTGTTATGATGAAGCTTTTGTGCATGATTTTCCAATAGTATTGATTGGATATTTATTGTCCTAATTACTGTGGTACTCAATATTTGGATATGATTTGGACTTTCCATTTTCATCTATCCATGGATGCTAAGCTCTTTTCATAGTTCACTATTTCTTCTTCTTTTTTCATGAAATGGTTTCTCCATCTCGAATGGAGACACCGTGTGTCTCCATGCTAGATGGAGACGCAGACGATGTCTATGTACAACCAGTTTTTTTTTTTTTTTGGTAGAGAAATGCTATCTTCTGGGAATGTTCGACATGTAGCTAATGTGAACTTAACATTCTATGCTAAATAAAGTGGTAATAAACTAAAATTTTGCCCTTCTTTTCCCCAGCTACTCTTGCAGTTGTGCAAAACATGAGGGAGCTTTATAGACTGGTGCTTGTTGACACTCCTCTGGCTCCATACTTCTTGGAGTGCATCACTTCAGAGGTACTGGTTACATCACAGAATTTTGCTGTGTGGTAGTTGAGAAACGTTTCGTTTGTAGCTACTAAATTTACCTGTACTATATCCCATTTGTATCATCGAACTTCAACTATTACGATCTTCTCATCATGAAACTTGACTACTAATGGGCTTATATTATTAGGAATATATACCATGCCAATTTATAGATGTCAAAGCTTTATTCTCTAAAGTGAAATATATTGAAAATGTGGAGAAAGTCAATCTTATTAATTATCCTCCATGCTATTGACTTCCAGTTACTGTAGCTTGCTAAAGCAATGCCTAAATGAGTGACTGAATCTGTTAAATTTTGTATTATTTGATTAAAATGGGACCAAGAGATTTTATTAACAAAAGAAGGAAAAAATGGTGCTAGGAGATGGGGGTACTTTCATTTCATGCGATAATAACTATAGGTTGTGCTTCTTAGTAAGATCAAGCTGGAACAATAATTGGTATGCTAACAGTTTTCAATCAATGCTGGATTCTGTCTCTCTATCTGCTTTTCCCTCACAAGGACATTCTTGCAAGACTTGGATGACATGAATATTGAAATTACGAGGAATACTCTCTTTAAAGCATACATTGAGGATTTCTATAGATTCTGTCAAGTAAAGGGTTTGTTTTCGAATTTCCAAAATTCCTTTTCTTTTGCGTGGAAAGTGAGAATTCCTCAATGGGACTCAACTCTAATTTGAACATATACATTCTTCTACTACAATTAACGATAATCAAATTATAATCATTCTGCTACAATTAATCCCCATCCACATGTATATATCTACGCTATTAAATATCCAATAAGAATAAAACACGTGCATTGCACGTACCTTAAACTAGTGTTGAATAAAATCACAAGTGCCGTTTAAAAAAAAAAGTATATGTCAAGAATAACTAATCATTATCTCATCCCAAAAATATAAATAAATAAGGGTTTATCTATTTGTACAGTCCGACTAGGACTGTACAAATACAGCCCCCTCACAAAGGGGGGGCCATGGGGCTGTGAAGCATGCTGTGACTCTAGCACAGCTCAATAAATAAACCACTATGTCATTATTCTATCCTACACGTGGCAGTTGCTACAGTTTTAAATTCGAGAAAAATACTATTAAAATCTATCAAAATAACTCACATACTACACGTGACTGAAAATGAAATTTTAAAATAATAATTAACTTCAATAAAATACAATTTAAAGGTAAAATATCGCAACCTAAATAACTTGGGATTCGCTTATCCGAATTAATTTTTTTTTCTCGAGCCTAATATGCTTGATTAAATATGAGGTATCCAACGAGCCCAAAATCAATATATAAAGCCTGCTCTATCAAAAATCTAATTTTTTAACCCAAAATATAAGAATTTGAAGCTTATTTGGTTTTAGTCCTCAACTTCCCAAGATATAACTATATAGCTTATAAAAACAAATAATTTAATTCCACAAAATTATTGGGTTTTACATTAACATTTTACTATTGATATATTTTGTAACTTTTACATATTGAATTTCCTGTTGAAAGCAGTGGTCTCCTAGTAGTCAGTCTTAAGTCCCATACTTGCTATTGATTTTCAATCATGCTACATGAACATAATGGTTGACATAATCATTGACCTATCATTGGACTTTTTAAAATGCAGTCAACTTTTTCAACCAATCACATCTTGCCAACACTTATTTTGTCAATCATTACGTCACATTTTTCAGGCAAAGTAGCATTATTGATCTCATAATCCATATACTTTAGTTTCTTAGTTAGTATTGTACAAACATTTATAATGTTAAAATAAATAGATATTTTAAACACTTTATATGAATGTCATTAAATAGCTCATTCTCCCTTTATGTTGTATCAAAAGAAAAATATTTGAACTTTTATATTTGTTGAGAAAGTGACAATAGAGCATATTTGTTCAATACACTTATTTTGAGTACATGACATACATCGACTATCTAATTAAACTTATCACGACTCCCTGAAGGAGAAAGATAAAAATTATAGAAATTAAAGATAATACAATATCATATTCTATAGATTTAATAGAAAGTTCTAGAAGAGCCAATATAATTATGTGATATGAATGAACAACTTTTACTATTACTAGTAATTGTTCTCCATTAAATTAAAAATGAACCTACTAAATTTATAAAATTTCCAAAACACATGCCCTCAACATATTTTCAAGAGTTTAAATGGTTCTTTCTGATTGTCCATCCATCTATGGATGATAAGTAGAGTTAAATTTCAATTTTGTCGCCATGGATAGCTCTTTGTAAGCCTCTCCAAAACTTTGATGTGAACTTCGAGTCTCTATTGGAAACAATGGTGACTGAAATTCCATACAACTGACTATCTCTCTTATATATAGCTGTGCGAGCTGTTCCATATTGAAATATACTTTGATTGGCAGAAATGGGCTGACTTTGTCAAACGATCAACAACTACCCAAATAGCATTGTGACCTCTTGCTGACCTCAGAAAACCTACCATAAAGTCCATCGCTATGTGTTCCTACTTCCATTTTGGAATATCCAACGATTTTAGTAGTTCTGATGGCCTTTGATGTTCTACTTTGAGATGAGATGGACAATACATTTCTCCCAATTCATCTTTTCATGTATCTCGAAGGTCTCGATACATTTTCACAGTACCTGGATGTGCAGCATACGAGGTGAAGCGAGTCTCTTCTAATATCTCGTTTATTATACTTTCATCCTTATGTACACATAATCTTCCTTTAAAAGTCAGTATTTTATCTGCGGATATTTCAAGTCCAGATCGTTTGTTTGTACCAACATCAGCATTAATCTTTGCAGAAATGGATCCTTATTTTGTGCTTTATTGATCCAATCCCTTAAGGTAAGTCGAATCATTAACAAACCTGTATTCTCGTTGAATTCTGAGGCGGCGGTGTGATAACTTATAATCTCAATTTTCCATGTGCTTTTATCAAATATTCTTGTATCATGGGTAAAGCTGCCAACTGCAATAGTGTCTTTTTGCTAAGAGCGTGAGCAACCGCATTAGCCTTACCCGGATGGTAAAGAATCGTACGATCATAATCTTTCAATAACTCCAACCATGTCATCTATCTCATATTCAGCCCCTTATGTGTGAAAAAATATTTAAAATTCTTGTGATTTGTATAGATATCACACTTTCCTCCATACAGATAGTGATGCCATAGCGTGAACTACCGCTGCAAGCTTCAAGTCGTACATTGGATAGCTTTGCTCATACTGCTTCAACCGTCTTAAGGCATAAGCAATCACATTTCTTGTAGTATCAAAACACAGTCCAAGCCATACTTAGAGGCATCGCTATAAATTACAAACTCATTCGAACCTTTAGGTACCATCAATACGGGAGCCGAGACTAATCTCTTCTTAAGTTCCTGAAAACATTTTTCACACTTTTTCAGTCCACTGAAACTTCACGCCCTTTCTAGTCAACCGGGTCCTTGGCATTCGTAATCCTACCTTAAATCTTTGAAAACCTTGACTTGATGTTCACCAATTTGTAGACTTTTGTGTATTTTGAAATCTCCACAAAGCCTTTTAAAAAGAATTTGTTTGTTTGTTTTAATTTTGTAAAGTATAAGGGTACTAAAGGAAAGAAGGGAATGGAATACGTATATAAAGATTTGAGAAGCGTAGTTATATATATAATTGTTAGTCAGTTTACAATTTATAAGATAATTGAAGAAAGCAGGATAAAGATATTTAACCTTTTGTTGAATAAAATCACAAGTGCCGTTTAAAAAAAAAAAAAAGTCTCTGTCAAGAAT
Source organism: Fraxinus ornus (assembly GCA_903798235.1). Classification (NCBI taxonomy): domain Eukaryota; kingdom Viridiplantae; phylum Streptophyta; class Magnoliopsida; order Lamiales; family Oleaceae; genus Fraxinus; species Fraxinus ornus. The sequence continues at coordinate 28,739 of CAIGRF010230756.1, read as the reverse complement.
AGTTTCATTATCTCATCCCAAAAAAATAAATAAATAAACCACTATGTCATTATTCTATCCTACACGTGGCAGTTGCTACAGTTTAAATTGGGGAAAAATACTATTAAAATCTATCAAAACAACTTACATACTACACGTGACTGAAAATGAAATTTTAAAATAATAATTAACTTCAATAAAATACAATTTAAAGGTAAAATTTCACAACCTAAATAATTTGGGATTCGCTTATCCAAATTAACTTTTTTTTTCTCGAGGCTAATATGCATGATTAAATACGAGGCATCCAATGAGCGCAAAATCAATATATAAAGCCTGCTATATCAAAAATCTAATTATTTAACCCAAAATATAAGAATTTAAAGCCTATTTTGTTTTAGTCCTTCAACTTCCCAAGATATAACTATCTTATAAAAACAAATAATTTAATTCCACAAAATTATTGGGTTTTACATTAACATTTAACTATTGACATATTTTGCAACTTTTACATATTGAATTACCTGTTGAAAGCAGCGGTCTCCTAGTAGTCAATCTTAAGTCCCATACTTGCTATTGATTTTCAATCATGCTACATAAACATAATAGTGAACATAATCATTGACCTATCATTAGACTGTTTAAAAGTTAAAACGCAGTCAACTTTTTCAACCAATCACATCTTGCCAACACTTATTTTGTCGATTATTATGTCACAATTTTCGGGCAAAGTAGCATTATTGATCTCATAATCCATATACTTTAGTTTCTTAGTTAATATTGTACAAATATTTATAATGTTAAAATAAATAGATATTTTAAACACTTTATATGAATGTCATTAAATAGCTCATTCTCCCTTTATGTTGTATCAATAGAAAAATATTTGAAATTTTATATTTGTGGAGAAAGTGACAATAGAGCATATTTGTTCAATACACTTATTTTGAGTACATGACATACATTGACTATCTAATTAAACTTATCACAACTCCCTGAAGGAGAAAGATAAAAATTAAAGAAATTAAAGATAATACAAAATCAGATTCTACAGATTTAATAGAAAGTTCTAGAAGAGCCAATATAATTATGTGATATGAATGAACAACTTTTACTATTACTAGTAATTGTTCTCCATTAAATTAAAAATGAACCTACTAAATTTATAAAATGTGTCATGATGGGATATTATACAAATATTAGGACAATTGAGACACATCCTGTATTGAATAAAAAGTTCAATGACAGAATATTTTATTATTTGACATGATTTGTTAGACTATCTCAACTCAATTATGATGAAAATAATTGTTGAGAATATAGTATAATATTCACTAGCTAAAGTGAGATGAAATTCCATTTATTTCTAAAAGTTATTTATCATGATATATTCGGTCACTCAATGATTACATGTTGTTTATTATGTATTCATAAGCTGATGTTTCGAGATTACTTGCTCAATTTTTTTATGAGTTCGATTTTCAGATTATACAATCAAAACAATGTATCTATTTAATGCTAATGTATCTACATGTTTGATAAATACTAGTTAGGATGATGATAAATGGATTAGCACAATTGATTTTTAAATGCCTCCATTTTACTTAGGGAATGATATTTTACTAGTAACATTGATATGCATCATGCTAACTTGAATTTCTCTAGCTATAATTGGCTAATAGCCGAAGCCTAATATTTTCATTTAAGTATTTTTTATACTGTGATTTATGTGCACTCGTTCCATCACAGTGCACTAGAATGGAACTTTAGGAATACCGAGCATATTTAGCCCATGTTTGATGACTATTAAACCAAAACTCTTTTCTCTCAAACTCATTTTCAAATACACATTCTCATAATAAAATACTTTGCACATATTCAAATTTTTTTTTCATACTTTTTAACTAGGCATTCTTTAAAAAAATCACTATCCCAAAACTTATTTTCCAAAAAAACTCATTTTAATGGTTGTCTAACAGGGGCTCAGTTTGAAACCTAATAAAATATCTTAAACTTTAATGGTGATATTTCGCAACGTGTTTTGTGATGCTATTATGATTGACGATTTTCACAACATTAGAGAGAAGAATTAATCACTTAGAACTACTAGATATAATGCATTATTATGTTACCTATATTCTTGCACAATATAATTTGAATAGAAAGTTCGAAAGATAATCTTAGACTTATTTAATGACCATATAGATTAATAAAATAGTAAACATAGTCCTATTGAGTATGCACATAATTAATTATAACACCTAAAAGAGGTCTTAATTTATACAACATGGAGAATTATTGATATTGACAGAAAAAAATGTTGACAATACTTTTTACATGGTACAATGCTTAGCCCCTATTTGGATTCCATTTTATCCAAAATGCATTTTTCTCTCTCCCATTTTTAATTACACATTCTCAAATAAAATATTATTATACGTAAATAAAAAAAAATTCCTTCTTTTTTAACTAGACATTCTTAAAAAATTACTATTCCAAATTATATTTTTCTCAAAATACATTTTAATGGAACCCATAATATTATGAACAATAGTGACGACATCGAAGGAAATCTTTTGAAAAATACAAATGTAAAAATGATTGACCAAATAAAATGACGTTAGGGATGTCAATGAGCCGAGTCAAGTCAAGTTGAAACTTGAGGCTTGGTCTCGGATAAAAATGACTTGGGCTTTTTTGGCCCGAGAGCTCGGCTGAAAAATTGAAACTTGATTCGGGCTTTCAGGTCGTTTTTTTTTTTTTTAAATTCGTGACAATCTAATTTTTTTTAAACAATTTCAAGTATGTGTAATTTTACCTCGTATTTATAGCAAAAAAAAAACATGTATCCATTTCTACAAATTTTGAATTTCAAATTCAAATTTTAACCTTCTATTTTTGTATTAAATGCCTGTTGAGGCAGCTGTAACAAGCAGCTATAGCTACCTATTTTTAAAGTAGATGTAGCTGCTAATTTTTTTTAAAATAACACAAGCCAAGTCATGTCGACGAGTCGAGCCACGAGCCGAAACTCAAAGCTTGGGCTCGGCTCGAGCAAAATAAGTCCGAGCTTTTTTTGGCCCAAGTCGAGTCGAGCAAAAGCTCGACCAAAAAAATGAGGCTCGGCCCGAGCTTTAGGCTCGAGCCTTAGCGGGCCGAGCCGGGCCCGAACCGAGCAAGCTCTTGTTTTTTTTAAATTCATTATAAATCAACAATTTTTTATAAGGTATTTAAAATTTGTACAATTTATACATATTATAAATAATAACTAAATATTAATATATTAAAAAATACATATAAACTTTAAAAAAAAAAAATAGCTCACGAGCCGGCCTGACTAGAGCCGACGCCCTAAAATGGGGCTCGGCCTGAGCTTCGGCTCTGCCCTACCGAGCTAAGATCCGGCCCGGCTCAAGCTTTTTTCGGGCCCCCTAAGTCGCCAAGCCTTTTTAATATCACTACACAAGTCATTTTAGCCCTTTTTGGGCCAATTTGTCACCGGCTGGCTCGACGAGCCACACGAGTAAGCTCAAGTCGACGTGCTAAAATGAGGCTTAACCCGAGTCTCAGCTCGGTTTCTCCGAGCCGTGAGCTAGGTAGGGTCGGCTTGGGCTTTTTTCGAACCGAGTCACGGGCCACCTGAGTCAACAGCCAAATTGACCAATCCAACTGATAAGACTATAGATACTATTAACGAATGTAATGTACATGAAGCAAATAGTTCAAATGATATTATTATTATTAGGGTAAGTAAATGCAAGTTGTATTTTTTTTTCCTTGAAGAGGTTTTGCTCCATTGAAATTTCCCAACAAGGTTTTTAACAAAACAATTTTCATATCATATTCAAAAGAATAATGTATTTTTTTCACAAGATTTTAACTTAGCATATTATTCGAGTAACGAATGACTATAACCAACAAGATATTTGCTATTGACATAATATATTACAAATTGTAAAATACTTCTGAAGAGAGAAATAAAAAGATTCGTTTGTTCACCGAACAATCGTGCTAACTACAATCATCAATTATTGATAATGAAGATGATATTACTCGAATGCTATAATAAGACAACATGAAACATATTTCATCATTTGTGATATTGATGATATTGGCTCACAAGACAATGATGGCTCAATATAAGGATTTTTATTAATTAAAATATTGAGTAAATGTATTCTTTTTCCTTCACTTAAATTCCGTCCCTTTGAATTTTACTCTATTTTCCTTTGTTTGGAATTTTTGTCCCATCGAATTTTTGCCAAAAAAGATTTTTAACGTGACAATTATGGATTAAATAATCTTTCAAAGGAGAGAGTGTTTTAATTGGATTACTATCTGTGAATGACCATGCTCCTACAACCTTAATTATATAAATGTTGGGTTTTGTGACCCAAATTTGGTTTAGGGTTTCGCGTTTTAGAGTATTGGACGTGAAGATTTCAAAATAGGGTCCAAGAAGGAAAAATGACAGATTGACGGCGCTGGACGGTCGTTTGACTCCCGCTCGAGCGAGGAAAGCAAAATTGGAACAGTGAATCCATCGTTAGCTTGTCGTTGGATAGGCTCTCACCCGATTATCTCTCGAGCGCCACGAATCTTTTTCTTTATTTTTCGATTTTACGTAATTTTTTGACCTAGTTACCATGTTTTAGGGTTTTGATTTGTTCCCCTATAAATAGTGGACTCTTCATTCAGTTTTGTAAGCAAAATATTGCATAAATTGTATTCTCCCTCCATTGGTTGTTAATAAAGTATTTTGTTCATCTACCAATTCATCTTCTTGCTGGTTTTCTTTTTAATCTTATTTTTCTGTGTGCGATCTACACTTCATATTACATCATATCGCTTCCTCAAATTTCTAACAAGTGGTATCAGAGCTAAGGTTCAGCAGTTTTGGAGAGCAATGATTTGATTCGTTCAAAGTTTTTTGATCGATGGCTTTTATGAAATATGAATTCGGTTATTAGATCGCAGTACAAGATTTTCATTGTGGCGAGTGAAGATGAGAGCTATATTAGCGCAGATGAATTTGGATGATGATTTGTTGGGATTTGACAAGATGCCCACAACTTGGACACTAAAGGAGAAACAATGGAAGGATCGCAAGACACTTTCGCATAGTCATCTTCATCTTTCTAACAACATTCTTAGGAAGTCTTGAAGGAGAAGACATCAACTCATTGTAGTTGAAAATAGAGCAATTGTGGATGACCAAAAGTTTGACCAACAAATTGCATTCGAAGCAAACTTTATTCTCATCGCATGTCAAAAGGCCAATCACTGGAGGATCATCTGGTCGTGTTTAAGGAGATTGTCGTTGATCTGGAGACGTTAAAGGTAAAATATGATGAAGATGACTTGGCCTTAGTCCTGTTATGCTCACTGTCTGGTTCGTTTTCATCGTTTAGGGACATGATTATGTACAGTCGTGACACACTCACCATTGAAAGGCATATGATGCTTTGTTCTCAAAGGAGAAGCTGAAGCATCTGGTTGGTGCTGGTTCCAGAGATAATGAAGCTCTAGTAGTTTGTGATGATCGACGAAGGGGCAAATTGAGAGTGGATTTCAGTAATAGGGTCTGCTTTTACTGCAAGAAAAAAGGACACATCAAGAGGGATTGCAAGAAGTTGCTGGGTAAGGGTAATTCAGTTGCAAATTGTGGAAGGCAATCACAGACTTCAGGCAAAACTAACATCGCGGAGAACTTTGTAAGTGAGGGAGATCTTTTGAATATTTCTGACGTGAAATCCAAGCCCGGCGAGGAGTGGATTTTGGATACAGCTTGTGCGTTTCATATGAGTCCCAATCGGGATCTGTTTGAATCATATGAAACGGTGATGGAAGGTGCCGTTGTTATGGAAAACAATGAATTTGGCCAAGTTTGACATGTTCCATACTTGAAGAAGAACATCATCTCGCTGAGTACCCTGGATTCAAGAGGGTACATGTTCTCTAGTGCAAGTGCAGTCCTAAAGGTTCGGAAGGGTATCCGTATTGTATTAGAGGGGCGAAGAAAGTCCCAGTTATTCATCTTGCAAGGTCGGGCAGAATCAGTGAAGAAACATCAGCATATGTTTGGTACCGTGGTGGAAAAACAGTTTGATATAGTACCGTTGGGAAGTGGCACAGGGTCCATTNGCATATGTTTGGTACCGTGGTGGAAATACAGTTTGGTACAGTACCGTTGGGAAGTGGCTATGTGTCCATTTTGAAGAATACTACTCTATCGAGCTTGAGAGATATGGGTAATTTCGCTTTGTCGCCAGAGTCTACGGTTCCATTGTATTCAATGGCTAGGGAGAGATCCATTGAAAATAGGTACGGGGATATTGATCTAGATGTGCATGCTTTTCGAGTTGTCAAAGGTGACGAGTCTAGCCAAGGGCCTTCAGTTAAAGCATTTAGTGGAGATTCTGCTACATGGTGTGTTTCGACCCTATTTAGGAAATTTTGAATTCATTGTGAATTTTGGGAATTCGGGGGTTGGGTTCATTTGTATCTGTGTATGGTGGAAGAGGAAGAATACTTTGTATTGGAGAGGTTTGGTTTAGTTTGAATAGTTCAGTGTGTTTCGCTACAGTTGGACTTATTTTTCGAGGTGGAGAAATTTTGGAGTTTCGTTCGTTGCACCGAAATTTGTGTCAAGATGGAGATTGTTGGATTTTGTGACCCAAATTCTGTTCAAATTTGGTCTAGGGCTTTGTGTTTTAGAGTATTGGGCTTGAATATGTCAAAATAGGATCTAAGAAGGAAAAAGGACGGATTGACAACACTGGATGGTCGCTCGACTCCCGCTCGAGCGAGATGAGCAAAATTGGAACAGTAAATCCGTCGCTAGCCTGTCGCTGAGCCGTTGCTCGAGCGACAGGCTCTCGCCCGATTATTACTCGAACAACGGGCCGCAAATCGTTTTCCATATTTTTCGATTTTACACGATTTTTTTGACCTAGTTACCATGTTTTGGGGTTTTGGACAGTTCCTCTATAAATAGTAGACTCTTCATTCAGTTTTGTAAGCAAAATATTGCATAAATTGTATTCCCTCTCCATTGGTTGTTAACAAAGTATTAAGTTTCTCTACCAATTCATCTTCTTGCTTATTTTTAATCTTGTTTTTCTTTGTGCGATAGAGTACTTCATATTGCGTCATATCGCCTCCTCAAATTGCTAACAATAAATTTGAGTGTTGATTTTTGATAAAATATACACAAAATTTATGACTTTTTCTATTTTTATTCTCTTCTTATACCATATTCTTTTAGTTTAATAACATACACAAAAGTGTGTTAGTAAATTTCATTTCCTTTTTCTTGATATCCAGGCATAGTAGTTTGTTTATATTTTACAACTAAAAGAAATGTTAAACAGGAACTTGTAATTTTAAGAAAGTTAAAAAAAAAAAAAAAAAAAAAAAA
>CAIGRF010230711.1:51010-61320 GCA_903798235.1 Fraxinus ornus | reverse complement strand
CCCCTTGGAGGCATAGTGTTTTGTTTCCCGTTGTAAATCTTCGCCGAATTAATACACCCCTTTTTGGGACTTTGTCTCAAGAGGTTTGTCCCTTACACAATCGTCTGATCCTTTCTTTAATTGTTAGCGTACCGAAACCCGCGCGAAACAAATACGAAGCAAAGTTACTATTAAGAACGTAAAATTGCATTACCTGTAAATGGCATCAAGTGTGAACTTTTATAATACGAGGAAATAGGCGGATACCGTGGGATGGATAACACGTGGTTTCATCCTAACAATCGATGCGTCTCCTCATAGGCATTACATCTGCTATTCCAGGTTGAGACAGCATTAAATAGAAAACAGTCACTCTATAACTTAAGTTTGATATCTGCAAAATAGACTAAAAAGTTGATATAGCGACATCTACTTTGGAGATGTCAATTCAGTCAATCATATAAAAGATCACACGAGGATTCTTCGATGAGGTGAAGTTGTGAAAGATTCCTTGTGGAACAAAAGCATGTCGTACAAAAATAGGCCGTAGCATAGCACAACACCTCGTCTCAGACATAGAGATTCAACCTCTGCATGATATTTCGACTTCTTCAATTTTGATGATCTTGATTAATTAGGTGAGAAAGTTATGTAGAGTGCGAACCTTATGTGCCTTCTTGTTGGCAATCATGTGATCAATGATAAGAGCCTCGTGGGACGAGAAATAACATGCCTTGTAAAATATAGGATTTTTAAATTGTTTGATGGTCATTATTTTAAGGAAATAGAGTTTTGAAATAGTGATTTTTTTGGAGAATGTGTAGTTCAAAGTAGTGAAATATTTTTGGACTTACATGTTACATATTTTATTGTGTAAATATGTGATTGAAAATTAATATAAAAATACAAGAATTTTAAAATAATGATGGTTAAACCGAGGCTAAAATTTGTGAACTACTACTTCCTTATATAAAAACGTAAAATTAATATAAAAATACAATAATGATGGGCTTACATGTTACATCTTAATGCTGAATTCAAAACAGGTTGAAAAAAAGCGAGAAGATTTAGCAGTCCATAGTGTTCTGGTTTATCAAATGACTTATGGCATGTTTGGTACATATTAAAATCAGATTTTAATTTAAGTTAAAATCAAACAATCAATATTAATCACATTTTTTATAGGTCCCACAACTTTTCAACCACACATTTCATAAACTTTTATCATAATATACTAAGAATCTAATTTTAATCCCCACCAAATACCCTGTGTGATGTTTTGTTGTAGAAGACAGTATTCAAATAATATACACGAGGCCTTTAAACAAATTAAACTTTTAGATCAAATAGTATAACATGGTATTAGAATTTAGAGTAGGCAAATGCTTTGATACAAGTCTCAGTATCTCTCGTTTATTTAAAAATTGTGCATGTGAAAGGCTTAATTTAATAGGAAAAAGTGAATCTCACATATAGTGAGCGAATGTGTTGAAAATAATATATAAATGATTCTCTCTAACCACTTAATCTTTCTTCTTTTTGCGTTTGCCTCAACAATATACCATATAAGGAGAAGGAAATGGGAACAATGTGTCTAAGCATGAAATAGTATTAGGGAATTTGTTGAAACCGGAAACACAATTAGAGAAGAAGCAGAAAAACCAGAAGGGCCAATTTGACATAATCGTACCATGTAATCCTTTGAAAAGCGTTAACCTTATTTTTTAACTACATATTTTCCATCAATCTAATATTCCAAAATATATTGTTCACCTTTTAATGGGGCTCAAACATGCCGTTAATTTCATTTATCATTTAATGCTAAATTGAAATCATTTAGGCTCTATTTGATACATGTTGTTTTTCATGGAAATATTTCCATTTTCCAACTTTTTGTGCGTTTGATGACCAAAAATTTCCATTGAATTCCTTACTTCTCCCCCCACGTGCCAGTTTTCCCCCTTTCATGGAATCGGGTTTTCTTTGATTTTTGTGGTAATTGATTATTTAGGTTTTTTTTTTTTTGGCAATTGAAAAAAATTATAGACATAAGGGTAAAAAAAAAATATCACTTTTGTTGACAATTTTCCTACAAAAAAAGCTAAACGAATGGTGTTCGATATTATAAAATGTTTTTTAAATTTTTTTGGCAAGTGGAACAAATTCTAGACTCAATGGTAAAAAAAAAAATTATCACTTTAATGAACAATTTTCATGAAAAACGAAGACAAACAAACTCCAAACTTCAATATTTTTCAAGTGAAAAATTATACAAATCAAACATAATTAATTACAATTTTTAGTAAAACAAATTCTAGTCAATTCAATTCATTGTATAATTCATTTTTTTTTTCACCTAAATTCCACATTTACAATCAAACGGACCCTTAAATTGAAGTTACAACATTACTCTTAGGGCGTGTTCAGTAGAGATTAAAATCGGATTAAAATTAAAAAATTAGTCATTATTGTTGATTTTTATTAGATAAATAATATCCAATAACAACTATATTTTCAATTTTAATTGGATGTTAAGTCAAATCGAATACCCCTTAAATTTTTAATTCATATTTGTATTCCCATAAGGGTACAGAACTTCGATATTCTCGAGAAAGTGACATAAATGTCAACCTCGAAGAGGGGTATTTCAGCGAATATGGATCGTAAACAGGGATATTTTAAGAAATTATCCAGACAGAAGTAGCTGGCCATGTGCTTGTCTAGTTCCCTGCCAGCTGGCCACTGTAGAATCTAGTCGTCTATGCAGCACTGTAGGTAAGTATGGCTTACCTTTTTGATTGACACGTGGCCAAAATTTCTTTGCGTTGTCCACAATTTGCCACCCTAATATTATTTACATAAATTATGTAACAATAATTTATTAAACCCTAAGTCCCTAACCTACTTATTAATATATAATAATATTTGATCACTTCATCAATATATGCTAATTTTGACCAATAAAAGATGACATAAAAAAAATTAATTATTTGCTAACTAGACTATCGAGTTGGACCAAATTTTAAATTGAATGCCACACAATTTTAAACTCTGAAACTTACCTTTCATCGCAAGAATATGTTTTCGACAAGTTCGCCCATGTTTGATCCCATTTTTTCTGAAGCTCGTTTTCAATGACGTATTTTTTAATACTTACAACTTTTATTAATTTTTCAATCACATAATTCAATAATATTTTATTAAAATATATTAAAATTCTGATTTTTAGCAAAACCAAACAGCGCTAAGTTCCCTAATTCCAATTTTGAAGGTACAAACTAAAATAATAGTTGTTCGATTAGAGTACAAACTACACACCGACGTATTCTTGACGAATTACATATGCCCTTGTTTGGAGTCTATTTTTAAACAAGTTCGGACCTTTGCAGAGTAATTTTTTACATTCAATTTTTACTGTTTCTAACAAAAAAAATTACTATAGCCTATTATCAAAAGATTCTTTGAACTTTTTGCTTTCCCTCTATTGCCCAACACTCTCACAACCAGCAAGTTGAATAAAACAAGGAAATTAAACTTGGGGTCAGGAGTATAAAGGGTGCACGGATCCTGGTCAATTTGGACATAATCCGCGAATTACCTTCGCCAGTTACTGAGGAGCCGATGACTGGTGGTCCAGGATATAGTCTGGAGTAAGTTGGGAACCTGGGTATAAAAAAAACAAGGAAATTAAAATAAAATTAGAAAATTGGTTTTTGTTATGATCCTTTACCAAGACGAAATCTGTAGCGGGTGTACCATATTGATTTGACACGGAAATGCATTCTCCATAATTAATGGCTCCCAAACATAGGCTAAACTATTCGGATTGTGATATTCGCATATGTGAGTTAGTTGGGAAAAAGTCGTCGGTATTGGCCCGATTTCTGGTATTGTCCATTGGATTAAGCTTTACAAAAATTCAATCGGAAAATAATTGAGGAATATTGGACAACTGAAAATAATACTATCTAAGCATGTGGACAATTTCTGTTTCAATGAATCATCATTTTCTTAGTATACTTTAGGCGAAATTGTTATTTCATCCATAGTGGGCAGGATAACACTGACACTGTCAACTTGCTGATGTGGCAGAAGAATTTTACTCACGATTCTTTTCAAATGTGAAAATCGTAAGTACAATTCTCTCCAATTGGATAGGATAAGACTTCCCACTATGGACAAGAAAATATTTCTGATACATTAGGTCCCCATGTTTAATACCCGTTTCGGGGAACCGGTGGCTCAAAGCCAGGCGCCCCCTACCACTGGGCCTGGCTTTGAGCCTGGCCCAGTAGCATAACTCTATTATTATTTATACTATAACTTAAATTGTAAAATGCAACATCTTTAAGAATAAAGCTAAATGTACAAACATGATTGACAATTATGAGTTGTCAAAATCCAAACTTGTGATGTAGAAAATAATTTTTTAAAATTGATGAATATGATAATGTCAAGTAGGATGTTGTCAATAAATATTGTACAGGTAGTATAATTCATTTTTTAATCGTACCAAAGTCTACATTTTCCTTTTGAGCCACGAAAATGGCAATCTTTAGCATTGGTCAATGTTTGATTTTCATTAAGTAATTACCTCTGCTGCCACTCAACTTTTAAATATATTATTATTTCACCCTTTATTTTTTAAGTTTTGTCTAGTCATCCTCTAATTTCTGAGTAAGTGTTATTTTACCCCTTCAACTTATTGATGAATTTATATGAAGAGCCTGTTTGGTAGAGATTAAAATCGGATTAAAATTGAAAAATTAGCTGTTATTGTTGACTTTTATTAGACGAGTGTGATCCAATAACGGCCATATTTTCAATTTTAATTGTTACAAAACATGCTCTAATTAAATTTTAATCAAAATAGTGCACAACCACTTATCGAATTAGGATTAAATGGAATAAAAAGAGTTTTATTTTGTTTATTCAACTTCTATTGTAATCCTACTCTCGTTCAATGTCAAATGATTTGATTTTGTATGGTTTCAATTCAAATCGACTTCAATTTTCAAAGGCCAACTACGTGTAATGTGAATCATCATCGAATGTTCGTTCAAAATTATTAAAAAAAAAAAAAAGGAAAATTCCAATCATGAGTAACCGTTTTCTCAACATTGCATGTCAAATGTTATCAACTTGTATGGTTTCTATGTATATATTGTTTCTCAATTTTATTTCATAATGGCCGAGGTTACTCGCTTTCAACCATACATTTCACAACTTTTATCAAAATTTATTAAAATTTAATTTTTAGCTAAATCAAATACGGGGTTAAATTGTATTGTTGAAAGGGAACAGCTTCATTTAGAATATCAATCACCGTGACATGTTGCAATGCTAATTTTGGCATCAGATCAATGATTTAAGAATTTAGTTGGGAAAATAAATATGTGATGATTATATTTGAGTAGTGGAACAATTTAAGAAAGTACACTTTATATAATGCATTTTTTATTCAAATTTGTACTTTACATACTCACATGTGAAGGGACGAGGAGAAATGGATTGCGGACCTTGTGTGACCTCTTGCTTAGCTGGTTGCCAAGTGGTTTGCCTTGTAGGCCAAAACGTTACACTTATCTTTGATATTGTTATACATTTTATCGTGTTGGTNTTTGATACTGTTATACATTTTATCGTGTTGGTTTCGGAGAATTTCTCTGTGATTTCCTTGAAGGGTTAAAAATTTTGGGAGACAATAATGTCAAAGATGAACTCCTAACATCATTCGAGACGGCCTCGTTTTATAGTTTGCACACATCTGGATAATGCTAGCTTGCCGGTTGATTGGTTGAATAGGGGATCCAATGATATATATTAAATTCCAGAATTTATATTGTTTGGCACGTAACTCCTGCCACTCTCTGGGAAGGAGCAGCAGGCTTTGCTCTTGCTGCCATCAGTGCACTCTTGACCATTGTCGAACATCGTTAGTTCTGCTGCCTGGTGGTAAGAAGTGGACTATTTTTTTTGGTAATTTTGTAGTGGGAATTTGCTTTGAGTGAACATATAATGGGACACCAGCCCAGGTCTTCATAGTGCAGCCACTACTTGGAAAGGAGCAGCAGAAGATGTTACTCTCACTACCATCAGTATTCTCTTTATCAATGTGGATTATCATGTTTACTGGTGGCGCAGATGTGGTGGTAGAAAGAGGTCCAATTTTTAGTCAGTTTTTATTTATTTATTTTTGGGTACGCTATCGACCCCTTCCCAGGCATGCTCAATATATTTAGTTGCAATTCTCGTTCCAACACTGAAGGAATTATTTGAGAAAGTCGTTTCCTGCTAAATAGGGACACATCAATCCCATTGCTGCATAGCTGTAATTTATGGTTCCAACATCAGCGAGCTCAAATTTAATGTTTACATTGCAGTATTCTATAGTGGATAACAACTATCAAAGGAATAACATCAAAACATTTGTTGTCTTGAAAATTTTCAGCTATAAATTGATTATTTCCTCATTAACCTTATAAAGCTCTTCACTCTGCCGAAGTTGTTACTTTTCCTCTTCCACTGCATTTCTACTCTGTTTCCCAGCACAATAACTTCTGGTTTGTCCCAGTAAGTTGTATAAATTTACAAGCACGAGCTTAAGAGGTAAATATTGGCTCAAATCTCACAATCTGCTTTTGTTTGTGTGTAAATCCTTCTTCCAATGTAAAGATGAAACTTTTGCAATTTCTAAGATCTCAAATGGGAAAAATGAGATTGCTTTGCCATGCTTTCAAGGTACTGGAGTTTTTGCTTCACTTAATGATGAATGAGGAACCCGATAATCTTGTAACAACAATGCGTACATAATCTCATTCCAAGAATCAGGGACTCCCGGTAAGCACCAGTGAATGCAGTCAGCATAATTTCTTGGATCAGATCTCTGTTCTTTAGTCAAGAGTTTGCCTTTCCGTTCACCAAACACTGAGGTATGTCCATCTTTCCTGAATTCTGACAATTGGGTTATGTTTAATAATCTTACATTAGTTCTATTTTCCCACGATTTCTTTCACTATTCTCATGATTTCAAGATTTGAACCTATTTTGATTTCAAGATTTGAACCTGTTCCCCAGTACGATCCTTCAATTGGGTGTGTTTCTGTAAAGCAGTTACCATCACTTCCAGGCTTCCATTCCCAGCTCCTGCACATGAAAATTTTCCTTTGAATCTTGAGAAATTCTACATAAACTTACATAAGTTATGAATACATGCAATGTGATGAAGCCATACATTCAGCAAGAAATTTCCTATATTTTGGAGTTATGGAACTCACCACAAATGAGTTGGAGAGATTGTTGCAAAGAAGATCTTTTGAGTTTTACGATTAATGCTGGATTGTATCCAATTCGACCACGTTTCTAATGCCAATCTATAGGCAGTTGTTGCATTATATTCTTGAATGTTGTCCTCCGATCCATATCTGGGGAAACAAATTCGAGCTACATTAATAAGTCATATGCTGGTAACCAGTATACAGGACGTGTCCAAAATGAGTTAGTTCAGATTTGCATTTCTTACGTTGCGTTGATTTGAGGTTTGTGCATCCACCAAACGTAGCTTTCAAAGATCAAAATATCAACTCCTTCCCATTCTTTACTATGTTTAGCAACGGAATCAAGCTTCACGAGGCGTTTCAATACAGTATGGTTCGTTGCATGGTCTGAAATTGACTCGACAATGAAGGGAGCCCAATAGTACTCAATTGTCGCATTGAACTCCTGGAATCAAAGTGAAAGTGAACTCGTGTTGGTATCAATCTAGTAACAAAACAGGCTATTTGGAGGAGTCGGAGTTCGTCTTTTGTTTTAGTAAAAGAAGGGAGATTGAGAAGAGATTTGGGGAAGCAATTTCATTACCTCAATTACAAAAATCTTCCTGGGTGGTATTCTTGTAAGAGATTTCATTCCATCAGGTATTGCAGATTGTACCAAACAAACCATAGACTCAAACATGCCTCTTTGTATTGAGTCTCCAACAAACATCAACCTTTTATCCCTCAACATCTCCAGAAACTTGAGTGCATTAAATCTGAACCATTTCAACAACTTATCACACAACTTTTCTTAATAGAAATAAGCTGTGAAAAAACTCGTCTAAAAGTTTAAGCCACGAAAAATTTACTTTACAATCATGTTTGTTACGCAGTACAAAAGATCTTGACGCACAAATTTTTGTGAGTCGGGGTTAAACTTGAGGTTAAAACTTTTACATGCCCACTTGAAGTTAAACAAGTGCACTGGCTCCAATTGGCAATCTAATATCAAGTTTCTTTAAAGCAAAACCAAAAGAACAAAATTGAATTGAGTAGAATGGGGTAAGAAATAATTACTTTGGCAAATTGCAAGAATTAGGCTGCCACCTCCAATTCTGATAGAAAGAATCAGGTCTCCCATTCCTTAAGCATGTAGTCTGTTTAACCAAAAATGGGCAACTTTCTTCTCTATAAAGTGGATAACTTTCATTATCCCAAATCCATTTCCCTTCAAAAACATTGCATCCATCTTTAATTATTTCATCTTCAGAAACATTAATTGGCACTCTAAATGATCTTCTGCTTAAACCTCTCCAATGCAGATGTAGCTGATTGTTCTTCAAATTGTCGAGAAAAACACGCACCGTCCCAAGTATTAGCACAGAAAACAATGCGAGTGGTAATAGGAGTTGGATCCGGCGATAATGCGATGAGGGTTTTGCCGTCATCGCCGGGCCGAATGTGGATGAAGAGTTTTGTGATTGGATTAGGTTTTTCAGTTGTGTCTTGGCATTTAAGCATGATTTGAGGCATTCCATGCAACTACTGGTTGGTAAGTTAGAAACTTAGAAAGTTAGGTATGGGGTTCAATTGCTTAAGTTTGGTGCCTAAGTTAACATAACAATCTTTTTACGTCTGTCACATTCTTCAAATGTATTGCCATCAGTGGTTTGATCGAGCGGGTTGGGTCGAGTTGTGTCGAATCTCATATGCAACAGGAAAAGGTCAGGCCGTCAAGGCTTGCCCCCTTTTTTTGAAACAGCAAAAGCATCCGGTTCATGGATATAAAAGTTTGTCTTGCTGACAGTCTTGGGACAAAACATATTTCTTGTTTATGCTTATGATGCTCAGATGCTGTAAGGACAGTCCATACCAATCTGTCCTAATGAATATTGGTTTAAGACAAGTTGTCAACATAGAACAGCACAAAAGTTACCAAACATGTCTAAAAGTTTGTTAGAAGCAGAAACGAATTCAGAATCGGACTACAACTCGGGATAATATGTAAAAAAATTAAAAATTTACATGTTTATGACTTGTCTTAAACCAATATTCATTAGGACAGATTGATATGAACTGTCCTTACAGCATCATAAGCATAAACAAGAAAAATGTTTTTTTTTTTTTTTTCCCACATAAAGACCCCCTACATCGTTAGAAGCCACTTTTGTACAAGTTCGCCTTCTTCTATCTCGTGAGAATGAGTGAATCGAATAATGAAGAAAGTTTTGGAAAAATCGAACTCGTCTTATCTATACATTTTTTTATAAGAAAAACGTGAATTAGATTGTTTAGAAAGTAATCTTCACTGGAATTTCTCTATCCAATTTTTATTGACTCTGATTACTTTGCTAGAAAAAATTCCTAAAGATAGAAGGAAATCAATGATGTTGCTATTGATATTTTCTTTTACTTTATTCTTTTTCTCTTTTACATTTTCCTTTTAAAAAGGGCAAAAAGAATCTTCCATCGATCTCTTATCAACCACAAATACTAGCATAAAAAGGGGAAAAATATACTCTACCCGAACAAAAGTTCTAAAGATTATGCATTCTTAGCATATAGTCAAGGGTTATGCTTAGTGTACTGTGTACACAATATATTACACGCTTGTCAATTATGCGAAAGATTATGTAAGATGTTGTGGGCGGCCATTTGTCAATTATGTGAAAGATTAATGTAAGATATTGTGTACATAATGATTTACATAAAGAGAATGTTGGAGTATTTAAAGATTTTGAATAATTCTACTTATACATAATGATTTACATAAATATGAGATATTAAAAGAGAGTGATGAATTTATTTTTTATTTGATTGTCCAATTAAATTATTATATGAATTATAATCTACATGTAGCGCAATCGAAAAATTATTACTCCCTAAATTTATAAGGGGAAAATACATAAATCCTACCTTTATCTTACACTATTTCAAAAATAACAAAACAACTTTCAAATTTCAAAAATCAGAAATTTTACCTATACATACACATATTTATTTATATATATAAATATATAAAAAGATAATTATATATAATATAATTAATTAACCCACCCCCACCTCTACCACCCC